>JANHGN010021845.1:170229-244671 GCA_024605025.1 Megaceryle maxima | reverse complement strand
ATTGAAAAAAAAATTGAAAACATATATTCCAAAAAAGGAAGGAAATATCTAATAAAATAAAATTTAAAAAAATAAAATATTTTGTTGCATTTGTCAACCTTTCCAGTGGTAAAAACACTTCTAGTTTTGTACTACTGCATATTAGAGAACTAAGAATTTCAATACTTGTAGTGAACTCCAGCCTTTCTTTGAATCTAAAATGATTGAAATAGCAGCAACAACACCCATCTGGAAACTCAGATAACTCAGAAAGGAGCACCACCAAATGCAAGCCAAGTCTGCTCTATAGCCTTTCTCCAGCAAAATGGAACTGAAACTATTGCAAGACCAAGACCAGAACTGTCCCATGACATATCTCTTCAATCTTTCTTCTGGAAATATCAGTTACCTCTCAAACATCTTCAAGTGTTCCTGAGAGACCTGTGATGCTGAAATGCCCAGTGATTTCCCAAGCCAAGCCAGAAAACCCTTGAGAATTTAAAACTCAGTTTTAAATGAGTTTACTAAAGCTTCATTTACATTTGTGCCCACCTCAAAGCCTCTTCATCTTTTCATAAGGAAGGTTGTTGCTTTGCCCTATTAACATGTTCAAATGATGAACTACTTTGTTCTCTTTTTGATTGATATTCTATAAATTTCTCCAGGTTGGGTAATGTAGAGAGGGAAAGACTATTTATTTATTTTTTTCCCTATAAGGAAGACAAGGTTTGAAGATTCCTTCTTAGTATGATATCTATGCCCAAAATGGTATTAAATTGTTAGAACATTGAGTGAAATCTGCTCATCTGTAGAGGAAGAAAAAAAAGACAAGGACTAGGTCAATTACTTGAAAAAAAGAGGGGTTTTTTATACTCTTCTGGAGCAAAAAGATACCATGATGGAAGGAAAGTTGGTTTGGGTTTGGGTAGTTCATTAAACAGATACTTGATTACTTCTTTTGCTTTCCTTTTTTTCCCCTCTATTTCCTCATTCTGATGCCTCAGTACACAGACTTCTTTATCCACATGCTGTGGCCTCACTTGGAAGAGAAATCATCTGGGCCTGTTTATACCTGTACGTTCTTACCAACTTGTGACAGTGCATACCATTGCCCTTCATTAATGTCCCAAACACAGAACACTGCTGCATACACGCAGAATCCTTTGCAGCATTACAGATATGACTAAAAACCAGCAAGTAGGACAATCTGTTGGACTAAGAATATGCAGCACTTCACCCAGTCACTCGTATGCACATACAGATTCAGAGCCCAGCCAAACCAAGTTTAAGTGGCATAATTCCACCTTCGTGCATGCACAGTACATTTTAACAGCCTTTGCATTATTTAACACATATGTCTAGCAGCTGGATGCTGAGAGAGTGGGAAACACAAATGATACAGAAAAGCCATAAGGGAGAATTCAACGAGTATTTTCTAAATGAAGAGCACAAATAAAATCACAGGTAGAAACCACAGTTACTCTAACACAAATCCCTATCTCACCACCGCACGAAGCCCCTACCAGCCACCCTCCATACTTGCCTTTTCTTTCACCCCTGATTTTTAATAACTCTAAGAGATGAGATACTGTATACTATGATCCATCTCACTGTGATTGTAATATAGACTAGATTCCAAAGGGACCACATAAAAGAACATTATATTAAAATATTCTACCCACTATAGTTTTGTTTGCATTTTTTATTTTCCTGTGGAAATAAACTTCATGTAAAGACAATGTCTGTCTATTTTTCATCTTGTTCCCAGACCCTATAAGATTGTGCACCCATTTTCAGATACGGTCTAAAGATGTCAGAGACAGAAACTCCGAAGACTGATAATGTTCTTACATGGTTTGTGGAAGTAACTGATGTCATCAAAAAGAGAACTCTAATTTGGTGTAACTTTGGGTATTAGATCACATGGAGAACTCACAATCCCAGACTGCATTTTCTTAGACCTCAAAGTTGCTCCACCACAAGACTCAAAGCTGTAGGACAAGCAGTCACATTAATTCCCTCAAACACATGGACAGGCAAATTGAGAAACAACAGAGAGCCAAAATATCTTACAGAAATCTTTCCTGAAGGGTTGGTGGCAAGCTTATCGAACTGTTTCATATGGTAAAAGATATATGCATGCATTCTTGGAATTAAAAACAAAAAAAAAATATTACTGCCATTTAATTCCTGGTGGAGTGGTAGAAAGAGCTAGTAAAAAGGCTGAAATTTATTTCCCTCTTCATTGTACACCGTCAGCAGAATTGTTTATTAAGATGGTGGGACTGTCAGAGAACAGCCTCTTGCAAGACAGTATTTGTGAAAGCTGTAATTATGTAGGTGATACCTAATCATACATGATTATCTAGTCTGGGCAGGGAATTGAATGAGGTCAGTGAAAAACAACTGAGTTGTCACCGTTGGAAGTAACTTTGGATCAAGCCATAATATGTTCTTCAGTCTAAATTAAAAGGAATTAAATTATAACAGGTTTGGGATTTCAGACAGAAAAATTGAGAAAGCAAGGGCACAGGTCAGTGAAAACACCTGGACAGGAAAACTCTAATTATAGCAAGACTAGGAAAACTAGCAAGACTTCAAGCAGGATTTCAAGATAGAAAGAAAATAGAAAGGTATAAAACCCTGTAGAAATAGAGATGCTAGAATGCTGTCTTGAACTGTATGGCTTTATTATCCATTATATTTCATTTCTGTTTATATTTTTTATTCAATTTTATTTAATAAAATAGATAAAATATTACAATAGTAAGAATCAACAATAACCTTGTGAGAGAATGGTTTAAGATTTGCAAGCTCCGATTTCAGAAACCTCAACAGTTTAAATTGACCAACCAACCATGGGTGTTTGGGTGTATTACTTGACTTTCTGGATGACTACAAACATCCAGCGTGACATGGACTCAAGAAAGGGATGAAAGTTGGTATTGTCAAGAACTGATTACTCCAGACCAGGAATAACATCACCAGCTATCACTACTGAGCTGGTACCTTACTCCAACCCAACACTAGAGTTGTAGGGGCAAAATAAGTTGGTTCCATAGAAAACAGACATTTACTGCAGAGATCATGCACTTTATTTATCTACAAACTCTTTGTTGTTAGCAGCAGAAAGAAAAGGTAGTCTTCCCAGGCCCATAATTTAAGGTATCTCTTTCCTCATTGGCTGGCACTGCTGAGTCACATGATGACCTCAGCTGATTACAATTATGATAATGGGGGAGTGAGGTCATAAGCAGCTGCAGAGGGGATGTGTGTTAGTTTGCTGGTCTAGGGAGATAATTCATCATGTTCTCAAGAGAAGAGGATGCTCTTTGGCTGTCTGATGGAAGGTGTAAGTTTGGCCACATGGTGATATATTATATATATAAAAAATTAATTTTATATATATATTTTTGTGTATGTGTGTGTCTAATCTTTCTGAAAAGTGCTAGTAACTCAGGGGGTCTATCCCAGTCTTTTTCAAGTTTGGTTTGTGAGAACACTGGAATGTTGGTGAGAAATGTGTTGTGATCTGTAGGGAGGCTCGAGTAAAAATAGCAGTAAAAGCAGTAGCAGTAAACTTAGGGGGAAAAAAATTCCTCTTTAAGGGTGTTGTGAAAGTGATTAGTCTTTAGGCTTTGCCCTGCTAGCTTGGATTTATGTTTACTTGATAAATATATTGCTCTTCTTGAGTAGTTGGTAAATATCTGTTTCTGTAAAACTGTTTGGGTTTTTTTTGTTTTGTTTTGTTTTTTTTATCTGAGCCTTGTAGTGGTTTGAAAAAAACTGAGAAGATTTGAACTATGTGACTTATGAGTGCTAACTGAAGTCTCCTGTAGAGAGTTGAAAATAATTTCTTAAAATGTGAAAGTAAAAAACCCTGCTGCCCTTCAAGATGTTTCTAAACCACTTAGAAAATAGTTCAATGTTTCTCTGTGTAAATCTACATTAGTTTTATAGATGGAGAAAAACTCTTGCAGGATTGTTTGCTTGGTAGTTCTTCCCCAGTCGAAGCTGTGGCTTTGTTTTCATGCCAAGCTTACTTCCAGCTGCTCTTGGTATATGCATCTTGGTTCAAGCAGCATCTTAACTGATGTGCCTATGTGGAATTAGTTTGATAAATGAGTTTTGATAGATAAGGAATTCCTGAACTGCAGTTATGGAAAGGAATTTTATCAGTCAACTCTGAAGCATGTCACTTATAAAACTGTGTATACAAGGTTATCTGGTGGAAGTGCTGATACCCCCATAAAGTGCATGGCTATGTGATGGTGATGTGAAGGAGGGACAGCTTTTATTTGCACAGGTTGTTATAGCTCCCTTGTGAGCCAGCTTGTGTCATGTTGCAGCCAACCACTAATGAACTGTGTCCATACTTGCTTGGCAAGAGATGAAAAGTTTGGGGCAGAGGAAAGGAAACCCAGCATGCCCAGATGGAAGGGCAGCTTCTAGATGACATCTGCCTTCAGACAATAGTGTACAGGCAGTCTACTAGTCTATCCTTCAACAAGGACTGAAGCCCTGGGGGCTCTGTGTGTGTATAAAAAAACCAAGCTAGTTTTACATTGTCTCTTTCTATTTGCAGACTGCACAGGTGACATCTTGACTGAGAATAAGTGAATAGTGTTGCTGAGCAGACTAACCTCCAAATCCAAGCAATCCCATTGGAAGCTTCCTGATCCAAGCTGTGTTCATTCCTCTTCCCTCTTTCCATTCCCCTTAGCAGGGTAACCATGTTGTGGTAAATTCCATTTCACCTTCGATGGTAGTACATCTGGGTGTTATTTTAGGATTGACAGGTCTCTAGTGAGCATTTGAACTGAGGAGGAAAAAAAAGATGTTTTTCCTGCTAGTAAGGAAAGCTGCAATTGTTTCCTTGGGAAGCAGGGCTGGTAGTAGGAAACCTGACTCTGTGTGTACTAGTGCAGAGGTGATAGCAAAGCTCGTTGATACCGTTTTGTGTGCAGCAGTTCCTGAGCTTTGCAAAGGCAAGCCACAGCTCAGTGAAGGGCCTTGGCTCTGCCCTTAAATGCCTGCAAAAAGGAGGGGAGGTGGGGACAGGGAGACAGTGAAACGGCAGAATGTTTCTTGCTGTCTGTTCAAAAAAAAAAAAAGTTTTTTCTTGCATGAAAAGAGATGTCCATCCACCACTTGTCCTAGACCTAATGAGGCTCAAAGGACACAAAACTGCTACACGACTTCAAATTAAAGAAGAAAAATCCAATAGAGAAACAGAATGGGGAGAGATTGATGGTAGTGATAAACTGACCTTATGAGGGTACTTGCAACTGGAAGGGATGCATTTCAAAGGGAAGGTACTGCACTAAAGTGTACAATGTATGGCTTGCAAATATAAGAAGTAAGAGACAAACAACCTGGTAAGAATCAAAAAGCATGTGCTAAGCTGCAGGTACTTGGACATTGTACGGAGCCCTTCTGCCAAGGCAGGTGAGAAGAAAAGCCCAATAGTAAAGCAAACTTTTTTCATACGATTCCCCATAAGGATCAAGAAGAAATCCAGCCCCTCTCTTTAGATCCTCATATAGCCATCCATGCTCTTTACAGAGCAGAAATGTGCTGACAGATGGATCAAGAGAAATGGAATATATTATAGTGCTGAATAAACTCGCAGTCTAAGCATTGGGTTTCATCTAGTGAATGCAAGATCAGCTTTTAATGCAGATGAGAATACTGATTATACTGTGATTACCACGCTTCAGTATTTCAGTGCACATATATATCTGCATCCAGCTGAAGTCTGAAATAAGTAATGAAACTTGGGGAGGTTTTTTAGGCCTTCTGTAAGGGATGTCCATGTTTTGTTATTCAGGGCAGTGCTTAGAGCCCTCCTATAAAAGGAGGGAAGAAATCAAGAAATAAATGATCAAGACATTGATTCAGTTCAAAGCCATTCACTTTTCTTCCATTCTTGTTAAGTCTTCCTGGAACTAATGCTTCCTTCCTCACAGCAGCACTTAAATACATTCTGGGGTTTTTTTTTATGTTAATGGGTGGAGTTTAAATTGGAAATTGCTTCATTATCAATTATGTGACTTGACTTGAACAAGGGGACAAAGGAACTGAATACCAAATAACTGTCTGGCTGGGGGGGTGGGGGAGGGAAGGAATGGGTGGGTGCAGCCCTTGAAAGGGAGCATTTAGGTAAGCATGCCAGAAGAATTTTGTCTTTACATTCTTGAATGAGTTGGATTCTGTTTGGAGAGCTTCAAGGTCTCCTGAGCCACCCCAGTGGCCTTGCATGCACCCTGGCTTGGTGGGAGGAGAATGCACAAGGAACTAAAGGAGGATGCTGGTGATCCAAGCACCATGTACATGGTATGTATGCCAGCTACTGCTTCTCACTCTCAGAGGCAAGATGAGGTTAGTTCTTGTTCCCATTAACTCCCTTGAGTGTGTGGTTTTTCTTCCCCTCTGTAGGAAAACCACTTGCTTCAATAATTTATTTCTTTAGACTTTGTGAAGAGATGGCTTTACTCTGAGACACTCTCAGGCACAGGGATTGAGAGATCTGGCACAGATTGTCTTGACCTTGTGCAAAAAGCAGCATGTATGGGTAGCATGGGTGCCATATTTCAAATACCCAGCCTCACTGCAGTGACAGATGAATATGCTGATGTGTGTCGTTAAGTTGCTATGGTATCTGAAAGCCACAGACCATTAGTCAGGTGACAGCTTGTGCCTGCTGTGTAACTGCTGTTATTGATGCTTTAATAAATACCTGAGAGGAAAGGGTGGGAGGAAGAGGGAAGGATGGACTGATGGAAATGACCTTATCCCAAGAGTTGCCAAATACTCATGATGGCCATAAAAACTAAGGACACTAAAAAATTAATTTGTATTCAGCTGAGGATTCAGCACTGTAAAACAAGGAACTAATAAACTAGAAGCTCCCTCTTTTCCATCTTAATATCAATATATTAAGCCGAAAAAATCCAATACAGAAGGATAAATGCCATTCTTCTGCATATGGAGGGCCTTCAGTGTGCAAAGGAGAAAAAAAACCTATCTGAGGGTTAAGGTGTTAATTGAGTCCAGAGTCTCAGTCTAACTTCTCCCTCTAGACTTATGTCACTCTGGTAAAATCATTTATCCTCTCTGTTCCCCTTTCTAGAGGTCATTTGGCCATTTCCAGAGGTACTGACGGTAGAAGTTTCACTATTCGTGCTGGAGGTGCATTGACCACCATAATGAAGTCAAAGACTGTGGTAGTAGAAGGCACTTAAGTTACTAAGGACAAAACAGTACTTGTCTCTGTCTTGGTGGCTCTCCACTAGGCATTTGATACTAATTGCCACCAGGCGATCAAAAAAGTCATTTTGGGTGAGGAATGCAGGAACAGGGTTTCTGCTGACTTCTCCTCTGCTGGTGTGTCCTTGTTGTAAGTAAAGTGCTTGGGGCCAAGGGTATTTCAACAGCTTCTTTAAAAAAAGTGTCATTGCTTGACTTCTCTTTTCTCATTTAGCCTGGTAGGGGAAACTTTTGATTTTGTTTGCAAGAAAACAGTATACTATTGCTCAGTGCATATGGTTAGTCTCAGGGTGAGAATGGAGAATTTGGCCTGTCTTAACTATATAATGAAAGAGAATTGAGGGACGCACTAAAGCTGTCTGCTACAGGCACCTAAATTCAATGTCATGAATCATCTACTGCCAAACTCAAGAGAGATTAATGACTGAGACCAGGGTTGTGCAGGTTGTCCAGGTCAGGCTGTGTTTGAGAACTGTTCATTAATCCAGAGTGTGCGTTCTTCACCTTGCCCACTTCAGACCAGCTCTCCAGTAGGGCAGGGAAGATTCTTCTTTAATAAAAAGCATTCCTGCAAAACTTAATGATTGACAGAAGGAAGGTGTCTTTAACATGTCACATCACAGCGATTTTATATGTATCCAAGGGGAATGCTGATTCTCTTTATCAAAGAAAAAATGTTCACTATTTTGGTATCCTTGCCAAAATAGGCAATGTTAGTGATGGCTTGCTTGCTGTCATTAAACAGGTGGGAATACTGGGAAGCCAAATCATCTGTTCCACTCTTGGCTGCTTTGATGCATGTTGCTACTAGACACATGTGTTCAGAAGTGACTTGATTTGTTTCAGGTGTCATGTGGAAGTGCTCATGTTTCTCAAACTTATGTTATAATATATAAAATGGACTAATACATAATTCATAACACTGCACTGGGATTTGGTTTTTAGCCATATATGTGTAGCCTGGCTGATTTTTTTGAATTGCTGCGTATTTCTGTGAAAGTCACTGATGTTCTGCATTTTGTGGCAAGTGCCTTTTACTAAGCTTTCTATTTTCTGATCATTTCCACACTAAATGAACTAGTGGCTTTCTCTAGCATGTCCATGGTACAGGCTCAGTTGTGAAATAGATTATTTTTTTCTTCATCATCTAGACTAGGTAAATTGAAGGAATCTTGTCACTGCACTATAGTTTTTCTTTTCCAGATAGATATATCCTTTGTCTCTATGATCTAGTAAAACACATAGTCTACATGTAGACTAAATGTTTTTATTTGCTCTTGAAGAAATCTGCATGACTTTTAGTTCTATGTCACAATTGCTTTCAATTTTATAATTTTTTTTTTAAGATGGAGCTATTGCTCAGATGCTGTATTTAACTGTATCTGGGACTTGAGCTTTTGCTCTGTTAGTTCCTCATTCAGTACCAAATCATCTTAGTTTAGGTAAGTTATTTTCAGAAAAAACTCCCCGAAGTTTCTTAACAGCATTTGTCCAGGTGCCTTCAGACAATCTGTTTTTCAGGATGGTAGTTATACCCTACTGTGTCCAAGCAGCCTGTGCCAATTTTTAAAATGGAGTATTTCTATCTCATCTTTGGCCAACATCAATATTGCCTGAGACTTGAGTGTCAGTAGACTATTGTTAGATCCCACTGTAAATCACCTAGAATTTCCTAATCTGAAATTGGCTATATCTGAACAGGTCTTTGAGAGGAGCTTTGAGCACTGGATTATTGCCTAAGAGCATAGAGTGTTAATCCTGCCATAAAAATACAGTCTCTGTATAATATTCTGCAATTAGTTAGCCTGTTTAGTCATAGAAACAGTTGACAGAAGGCTCACTTGACTTCTGTGATAGACATGCACATGCTCTAATATTACCAAAGGACTGAAAGAGCCAGTTCAAAGGCAGCTTTGCAATAACTTTTAGCAATTCTGCTGCTACTTTGCTTTGAGGACTGGGTATAAAGCTCTACACTTTCTCTAGCACTTGACTGCTTGAGGAGAGCAGAGGACCTGTCAAAATCACGTCTATCATATGTTTTGTCTCTTGACTTGGTGCTCTGGTGAAGGACTGTAGGTTCTGTGCTGCTCTTTCCCATGCTGCATGGAATTCTCTACAGCGGGTCTTCTGGAACTATCTGTTGTCCTGAATATTACTGAGCATTGGGTGCCCCAGGCTGGCAAGTTCCTTCCAAAGGAGATGCTATTTAGGCAATTCTCTCTGAAGTCAGGTTGATATGATGCTTTCTGTGATGTCAGCATGTATCTTGTGTACCCTAAGTATAGGGAGGGAATGTATCCTGTCCTGGCTTTTAGGTAGTCTCAGCACAGGGGGGTGGATGCTATTTTCCCATCCTGTGTTATCATGTAGTTAGGAATTCTATGAAAGTCTGCTGATTTCTGGCCCAGGTTTTTTTCTTCCCTTCAAAGGCTATTTGTGGATAAATGGGCAGGTCATGCATTGCTCTTCATAGAAAGCTACAGTTTTGCATGTTACACATATACCAAAGCAAAGATGAGTGCTATAAGGAGGTGCCAGGGATGTCAGAAGGCTCATGGGACAAGCTCAAGTATCCCATTTATTCCAGGTAGTGTCCACTGTAGCTGCATCTAGGCCAGGCAATGGATATCCAAGGGACCTATGTTGTGGATGTAGAGCAGATGAAATACACTGGGAAAAGTCCTCATTAACATAGATGCAGTCTCCTCTCAAGGATGAGATTCCTGGAAGTATTTACAAGAATGTTCCTTATCATAAAATACAAGACTTAGAATCCCAGTTGCGCTGCATAAAATCCAGAGGAGCAAAATGGTGAAGCAACCTATCTTAATTCTAAATTTAATTCTAGCTGAACATTGGCTAGGTTCCTCACAGACCTGCCAGAAAAATTTTAGGGTAATTTTCTGTTTATCTCAAACACACCAGCCAAACCCAGACTGAACTTTTGTCATGTAAAGGAAAAACACTGCTGATCAAAGCCCAAATTTGAATATGATTATTTTAATTTCTTCTTATGGCTGGGTTAGACTAGTCATGTAGACAGTAGTTATGGGGAGGAAAAACAAGCAACAGATCAAGATTAGTTGTTATTAGATAATTTTACAGTCCAATGCAAGTTATCACATGGGTCTCGCTTGGCTTTCTGGTGACTCTGTCAGTATAAATAGCATAGTGGAAAAAGGAGTTGGCCACAAAGGGACTAATAATGCATCTAGTCTCACAAAACTCTGTTCCTATGCTCCCTGCTCACGCAGGAAAGCTTAGATTCTCTACGTGGCCTGCTAGAGGATGGTGAATTAGAGATCCCACATGCAAACTGAGAAGGTTTCAAACTTAGTACTTGATGAAGACTCTACATTTAGGCAGAGCTACACACCTCCCTGCACAGAGCACCTGCTATTCCTTCTCTCCTTGAGTTTGTCTCCCTGTACTCAGCACTAGTGAGGCTGCATCTCAGATACTGGGTTCAGTTTTGGGCACCTCACTACAAGAAGGATATTGAGGCTCTGGAGTGTGTTCAGAGAAGGGCAATGAAGCTGATGAAGGGTCTGGAGAAGAAGCCTTGTGAGGAGCAGTTGAGGGAACTGGGGTTGTTGAGTCCAGAGAAAAGGAGGCTCAGGTGATATCTTCTTGAAAGGAGGTTATAGCCAGGTGGGGGTTGGTCTCTTCTCCCAAATGACAAACAACAGGGCAAGAGGGAACAGCTTCAAGTTATGCCAGGGAGGCTTACGTTGGATTTTAGGAAAAATTTCTTTACAGCAAGGGCTGTAAAGATCTGGAATAGGCTGCCCAGAGAAGTGGCAGAGTCATTATCCCTTGGAGGGATTTATAATACGTGTAGATGTGGTGCTGAGGGACATGGTTTAGTGGTGGACTTGACAGTGCTGGGTTAATGACTGGACTCTATTTCAAAGGTCTTTTTCAACCTAAGTGATTCTAAGATTCCTACTCCTTTCCCTTTCCCCTGTGTGCTAAATATGGTTTGACATCTGTAACTATGTGTAGCAGTGGTGAATGAACTGGCATAATTCCCATAGCACTGCTCATTTTTGCTAGGCAATGGCCTTGTGTCCCTGAATGTCAACAACAATCAGTGAGACTTTTAGACCATAAACACTGAAACATTTATGGAAATATCCATATGTGGAATGGGCAGAACATAAAATATTAAGTAAGAAGACTTTTTGCCATGGCAGCTGGTGAAATAGCTTACATTTTTCTGCGTCTTGCAGCAGTCTGAGATTTTTCCATGTGTATAAGCCATTGTCAAAGCTATTGATGAGATCGGCTTCATCAGATCTCAGAAGTGTTGTGGGATAATTTAACATGTCATGAACTGCTATAATTTTAAGTAACCTATTGCTTAATTTATATCTACTGGACTCCAGGATAACATCAGTTTTGAAGGTTATAAGGAGGTCTTACTTGGCTCTAAAAATGCATTGCCTAACCCAATCTCGTGATGAGGAATTAAGGCAGTAGGCATATGATTTTTTTTTTGTATTTGCTAATTGCCCAGCACCCTGTTGCAATTGTGCTGTATCTCTGCTCTGTGTAGGACAGCACAGACCATGATTAATTAACTTGTTAGCTCCAGCTTTAAATGCCTCTAAAGTCATGGTACTCAAGAGGGCACTGCCAACTGTTTCAGAAGCTGAACTCCATCAGTAGCCAATACAGAGGAAGGTGGTCCTAAACAAAGATGAAATGCACACTTGTTCTTCCTCTTGCCCTGTAAATTGGGTAAGCTGGAATCACTATATATGCTTGTGCAGATGAAGGGGAAACAAATGTGTTTTCTGCTGTTTTATGTATCTAGTGCTGTTTTACAGCTCAGGAAAGATAGCTTAATTGAGACTGTGCATGGCATTCCCTGTGTTTAGTGTTTTGCCAGCTTGCAGGAAGGAACTGTGGTCTCTTGCCAGATCAAACATCACAGCAGAATATCAGCTTCCCTAAACACAAATTGTATCCTGTTTTCTTGGCCTCCACCGTTTAAAAAAAATGTATGCTCCCTGGCATTTTGATTGTTGGCATCATAATTGCTTTGCTTATGAGGACTGGCTTTTATTAGGTCTAGCTGGTGAGTTGTATTTTCTGTAATGAGCGAGACTGTAAAATCTCTGCCAACCACAAGTACCATCAGCAATGACTGTAATCCACCAGCTCTGGGTAATGTGTCTCCTACTGTCATCACAGAATCACTGCAGACTTTCTGTGGCAGTCCACATCACCGTGGTGGACTGGACACCAAAGCAGATGAGCTGTGCTTGCATGATTCATGTTAGCAGCTGAGGTGTGAAAGAGGTAACTCGGAAATATCACTGAGTTTTGCAGCAGGAACAAACAGCATCTTTAGTCAGCACAAGTACCTCAGGTAACATGCTTCTGGAAGGAAAATTATACCTATCAAAATTAAAAATGCTTTAAATTAATTTCCTTTCATGTAACTGCTTTTCAGTGGGAGGGAGGAATCCATAGTTTCTCTGTTGAGGCTGGTGACAGAAATACTGACTACCATTTGCAAGCCAACCTTTGTGACCATGGCATCATCTCCAGTTAAGGCATTACATAGGCTACAGATCTCATTTTGCCATTCTGTTTGTCCCATCAACAGGTAGACCTCCTGGTGACCCAGTCCGTGGGACTCCTCATGAAATGCTATTCACACAGGACATAGTGTGCTCTGCATCTTGCTCTTCAAAGTGTTTTAAACAAGCGTGAACTGCAAATTTGATGACATACAACTGTGTTTGAATGCATGACTTGGCTGGGCTCAAATGTGATGCCCAGTAGAGTGTTTTGTTGGGTTTTGTATGTTTGTGTGGCTGGTAGGTCTAGTTTGGACCTGTTTACCTATAGAGGCTGTTTTGACTCTAGGTGAACTTGCAGGAAACAGCAACTGAAATCAGTGGCCCACTTTCAGAGTATAATGTGGCATAAGGTAACAAAAATTCCACACCAGAATTTTGTTGCTGGTATATATGTTTAGCACTCCTGTACTTCATTAATGGACTTAGTGAGATTGATGGATGTGTCTAAAACTTGGGGATTTTTTACTTATTCCCGGGCTGCAATCCAGTGCTGTTGGCCTGTCTCCTCAAAACACATTGGCTAGTTTTGCCCCCTCCTCCTGGAGTATATCTGCCCTGCAGCCTGGATATATCCCCTGCTGAGAGTGGGTCTCAAAGGGCTGATGCTGGCGTGGGTAAATATGGCAGAATAAAGCTTTTTTATTTTTGTATACTCCATTCCTCAAAGCTTTACCATTTAAATCTGCAATTTCCAACCCAGCTGGCTTTCATGCTTTTCTGTAAGATAGTTTTGCCAAAATACCAACAATGGCCTCAACTGTTTGTTGGTTTGGCACATCTGTGTTCACAGTGGTCTTTGCAAAACAACGGCAATATTTAGAAAAATGCACAAGAAACTTGAGATGGTTAATTGTTAAATATTTCTGCACGAGGCATGACATTGAAAAGATTTTTGCGCTGTTTCAGTTTAGCAACTGTGGGAATTTCCAGTCTTAAGTGACCATTTCTCTTTTTACTGTGTAAAAAAGCATTGCATCAAGTCAGCAAAACCAGTTCAAAAATCCTATTTTGGTAGTTTTAACAATAGCAAACTCATTTTGGTCAGTCCTACAGCTTCATAGAAACGACAAAGGACTGTTTCTTATTACAAAACTGCATGTTCATTCAAGTGGAAAGCAGCCCGATCCTCTTCAGCCAAACTGGACTTGCATCTAAAGGAAAAACAAAAAAACAACAAATCACACATAGTAGGGGTCCTCACACCCAGCCAAAATATGTTTGCCCCAGTACTTCCTCCCCTTGACCCTATTGTCCTTCTGGAAGCCCTAGGCCTGTCATCTGGGAGTTGTTTGCATTGTATCCCCCAGTCATTTCAGCATCATTGAAACAAAGCACAGATTGATCTTCTCCAAGCTCTGTGGGCTGAGCTTTCTTTTTCCAAAGGGTTTGCAGGGTACCTATGGAGCTGGAGCTTAAAGCCCTCCGCTTCAGCTGCTTACGTAGATACCAAAGGCAGGAGTGAAACAGAGATACAGATAGGTATTGGAGTCCTGCTGTGGCTGCTAGATGCTGGAAGGCTTTCAGGAGGAGATGGTGCTTATGAAGTTGTGAGGTTACCTGCTTTGTGCTATTTGTCTTGCATCACTGAGAAATACATATGGATCTGTTAGTGAGAGGTTACCCTCATATGAAGTGTAGCTGCTGTGAGTGCTAGGTCTTATTTTTCAATGTATAATACATTGCCTTTCAATAATTAAAGGGTACCTATAAGAAAGATGGAAACAATCATTTTAGCAGGGTCTGTTGTGACAGGACAAGGGGTGATGGTTTTTAAACTAAAAGAGGGGAGATATACAAGGGATAGAAGGAAGAAATCTTTTACAATGAAGCTGGTGAAACCCTGGCACAGGTTGACCAGAGAGGTGGTAGAAACCCCATCCCTGGAAACATTCCAGGTCAGGTTGGACAGGGCTCTGAGCAGCCTGATCTGGTTGCAGATGTCCCTGCTCACTGCATGGGGGTTGGACTAGCTGACCTTTGAAGGTCCCCTTCCAAACCAAACCATTCTATGATTCTGTATTACCACAATGTCCACAGCTACCAGACTAAGTTATTCTGTGGCAATCTAATAGTTGCTCCAGTTTTACTTCAATTGACCAGTTCTCTTTATGCTAAGTCATGCTAGATTACACCTGCCACTATATTGGGACAATTTCTTATATGAAGATCCTTTTCACCCAAAACTGTGGTTCTGCCCTGTTTTTCAGGTAGTCATCTTGGTTTTGACAGCCCCCTTTACTCTTTTTGGCTACTGGTGGCAAGCTACTCTGACTGGGCATCCTCTTCTGTGTAAATAGGGGAAATGTCATTAGTTTCCTAGGCACACCACAGTCTGGCTAATTAGGCCTGTTCCACAGACTGGAGGAAATGTTAATTGGTCATTTCTAATCAGTGTCTGCCAGGGGAGGGCTCAATAATGGTATGAGCTATAAGCAGAGCATTATCCTAGGTTTGGGGCTTTCTGTAATAACCACTGCAACAAACTGGAATAGAATGACAAGTTATTTAAAAGATAAATATTTTAAATACGTGGAAAGGTCAGTTGAAGGAATTTGACTGAGCTGTAAGCTGCCACTTCAGGGAATAGAGAGAAAATGACCTCCTTTGCTATGGAGACACTGCTGAAATATTGCCAAGCCTTGAAATATTCAGATGATTGGTCAGCTGCCAAAAACTTGTTATTCATGAAATGCCTCATGTATACAAGCTTGTAGAGCTATTACACATCTTAATGAACTACAATAGAGACTTTTGCTGTACAAAAGGCAGAGGAAGACGCCTGTCCTACTGGGTCCTTTGTTTCGGTCCAGTTCCAGAAGCATGGGACTAGAGAATCAAGTGCCTCCATTTGGTTGGAGTGACTGGCTTACTCGTGGTGCTTGTGCATGCAGAAAGGTGCTTGCCATGTAAGGAGGCTGTCAGCCACAGAACTCATTAGATCACTTGATTAGGTTTTGCCTGAGCTCCCGTGACACTTGAGCTATCCTTCTGTATGGCCATTCTTTGGCTGCCCAGTTTTGAATTTGTGATCAATGCTGCTCCAGCTTCTGTCAATTCCCACTCCCATCTCTCCTGGTTTTGCGCATTTGAGGGAGACCACAAAACACTTGATTAGATGGAGCATCATGCCCTGCTGCTCTGCTTCTCACTTCTGGTTTACTCAGCTAAGTAGCTTATTGCTTTACTAGTAATTGCAAGGCAGGCACCACTAATAAGCTATTTGCTTTCCAGGAACCAGGCTTGGTTCTATGTGTTACCATTCACATACTTTGTGATCACCAGAGCTAAAAGGCTGCTTTTTATCCCTGGTATTTCCATACACATTTGATTTTTTTTTTTTTTCTTGAAGGATTCACAATTTAACCTTGGCTTGTTGATAATGCAATTGAAAACTTCAGGTGACCCCAGTCAGATGTTCAAATCTTTCTAGTCTTGCTATGAAAAGTCTGTCTGAATTTCTGCTATTTTCTGGTCATTAAGCTAATTCTAAGAAAGCAAGAAAACCCTCTGATATTTATTCTAGGAAACTTGGTGATTTTTTTTTTTTTGAGGGAAACCAAACGGTGACTTGAGACTTTTAGGAGCTGAAGATTAACTTTATCGAACCACATTAGATGGGGTACTGCAGTTTGTTTGTTTTGGTTTTTCCCTCAGAGAGGCCAGAACTCCTCAGTTTCTCACCTCATAAATATTCCCATAATTTCTCATTTCACAAGAACTAAATGCTCTCGGTATGCTGCATGAATGTCTACAAGGCTTCTAGCAAAATCCAGTACAAAACAATGCTATTCTTAGTAGTTTCTTGCCAAAAGGTCAGAAAAGAGAATATAAATATATGAATTTATTGTACTGTATAAGAGAAAACAAAATGCCTCCAATTAGATCATACTAGAATCTGCACAAGACTTTCATCAAAGGGACATCAGTTTGTAAGCATCAAATTAATAGAAGCAACTTAGCTTGACAAAGAAATCTTGAAAATATTTTGGTGAGCTTTCCCACGAGGCTGGAGTACTGCACGTTTACGTGTAATGTCCTTTTTGATATATCAGAGGCTAAAATGTTTTCTTAAATTGTTTTAAATATAATACTGACTCTGCTAACAAAGCTACTACAAGGTAGTAAAATTGCTGCATGGGAGTGCAGTTCTGAAGCAGGGATGATTTTTTGCGTTGCTAACTGTCCTGAAATGACAGGCAATATTTACTTAGAGTAGATCTCAAGACTTCATCTCAGGTTTGTTGGTTTTTTGAAAGCATTAGCTTGATCTGCTGGAAAAGGTTCTGTTTGTGATGGAAAAACTGCCCAAGTAGCTGTCTTCACCTTATTGCACCTCTTTCCCCCCTACTTCTTCACTTTTTTCCTTTTGAAGGTAGCAACTGAAACTATTTAGAAGGCTCGCTCTCACAGCTGCCTGGCCTGATGCTAATTTTGGATCAGAACAGCCTGAGAGGTCGGAACTCAGCCGCTTACCCCCCGAGCCTGTGCTGGGCTGGGCAGCGGGAGGGCTCGGACTGGGCTGGGGCATTTGCCGGGCTCCGCCTGACCTCTAGTGGCAACTCCGGGGCCAGCCCGAGCCCGGCTGGGCTATTGCGGGGTTCGGGCAGCAGGGAGCAGCTCCTTACTGTCCTGACTTGCTTTGTCCTGCTTCTGCAAACCCCTGCCAGGAGTGGGGGGGGGAAAAAAAATGTGTGCCAGAGGAAATAAATGTCTGCATGTAATATATGCACATGATATATATTATGTGTATATAGACACTTCTGGATGGGGCTTTGAGCAATCTGGTCTAGTGGAAGGTGTCCCCCACTGTGGCAGGGGTCTGGACATAGATGATCTTTAAAGGTCCCTTCTAACCCAAACAATTCAGTGAGATTTGATGATAAAATGTAAATCATTAAATATCATTAACTAACTTGCACCTTCTAAATGGCCCAGCTCCTGGCTGAAGTTGCAGATGTGCAGCTGGTGGGTTCTGCCCCTCAGAAGGGTAGCAGGAGGAAAAGGCTGTACCTCTGCATCTACAGTCTCAAAAGGACTTTGTTCAAAGTGGGAAGCACTCACGTGAAATGCAGTGTGGAAATATTAATGTCACCTATGAAGTAATGGAAGCTCTTGGAGACTGTGGTTTCTTCTGGTAGCATCTGAGCTGCTTAAAGAAAACACAAATCCCAAATTAAGCTGCAAATTTGGGTGTGAACCAGCCTCAGTAAATGTGATTCTTCATGATCCCCTTCATTGCTTGCACAAAGAACGTCTGTGGCTTCAAGAGAAACAAAATATTTTGGGAGATACGCTCAGGGGCCAGGAAGAAAAGAAATTAAGGGGGAGTGAAATAATCCTACCTCTAACTTTTTTCTTTGACAGGTATAGTTCAGTAAATACCCTCTAGCAAATCTTTGAAATGCAACTTTTTTATCTTCAAGATAATTAATCTGTTGTAAAAATCTCTTCTGTTTCTGAGGATGTGTCCATTTAAAGTTATGCCGCTGAGATGAAAAAAAAATTGTTGAAAACATTGTAATGTGATTCCAATTAATAGGTGTGTGTGCAAACTATGTAGCTGTAAGAAGAGCAGTACAAAATATCTGCATCCAGCATGGGTACTTTGAGCTGGTATTGTCCTGGGACTGGTATAAGATGGTGGTGAAGCCAAATTTCAGATCCAAGCAAAACTGAAAAATTCAGAACTTCTGCCTGGCAAACAGGCAGTGCTGTGAAGTGAGTTCTATTTAATTGCTCACTGTAGTTATCTGTAACCAGGACAACCATCCACAACAATAATAAATGGTTCCATTTAGGACTTTTGGAGCCAGTTAAGCCTTTATGTTGAAGTCATACAGTAAGAGCTTGGGAGAGGGAAAAGGGGGGGTGTCAGACCTCAAAAGCTGTGGAGACAGCCACCTTCAGCTGTTGGGGGGAAAGCTGGTAAAAAGCTCACGTTTCTTATTTGTAGAGATTAGTTTGTTCTGCTGCACACACAGGGCTCTTGAGGCCTTCAGCTGGCATTACCTGCACATAAAAGAGTGACTAATGTGGCCAAGGGGGGAGAGGGAAGGGAGGTTAAAGGAGATTTTTCTTAGCCTTTTGACATAGGGTAGTAACATCATAAGAAGAACCTGAAGAAAACAGAGTAGTGGGATGGCCTGAAGCATTTCTTCAGGAAGCTATTTTAGGATTCCCCTCGTCTGCAGGATTATCCTGGTCCAAAAACTGGGATAAGGGCACTTGTGGATGATGCTCACATCAAACTGCATATGAGCAGTGTGTGGAGAGCTACTCTGGACCAGCTGCAGTCCTGGGGGAAAACACAAAATACACCCCCCCATACTTATATGTATGCCAATATATATATCTTTTTATATATGTATCATGATTCTGCTGACTGGGTTTCCCTATGTGTTGAATGAACTGTGGGGTATTTTTACTTTTCTTTTTTTAGGGAAAAGAAAAAGGCTTACCTTGCATAGCTCCACTGGAGTCAGGGCTATGAGCAGTGCAGTACAGAGACCTTCATCAAAAGGTGCTGAATCACTTCAGCATGCTGACCTGTTTGATGGCTTCAGATACTATGCTCAGAGGGAAACGAGATGTTGCTCAGTAACATCTAGGGGACTGCAAGTGGTGAAAATGTGCACAGAGTTCTCTGTCCCATGTTATTCAATTAAGCTTTTAGATGGTGAATTTAGAAATTGAGTCTGAATTTACTCTGCCTTATCATTGCTGTAAACAGCATTTACTTGCTGCTGTTGCTGCTGCCAACAGTGGTACGAAACAAATGCTGAACCAGCAGCTGGCAATCTCTCAAATACATATGTTTCTATCTGTTTAAAAATAGTGACTGGGAATTAATGCTTTCCAGGATCAGCAAGGTCCTCTTACTGGGATTTGTTTAAGATAGTACATTTTTGTTGTAACCACACATTCCTATTGCTGCTTTGCCTCTCCAGTTAGGTCCTTCTGGCCCTTGCTTCTTGTTTACTGAAGCAAATTTCATAGACATCTTACAGAGACATTTGTGTCCCACTTTATTGTGTTCATTTGGGAATATAGCCATTCCTGCCCAGAAGCTGTGGGCTAATTGATGCTTAAAGCTCCTCTCTAAGAGGGAATCCAGCCGTGCACTGACATGAAGTAAACCCTCTTTCTTTTGCATAGTGCTGACTGTACTGTCCAGTCTACAGATATGCCATATGGATCCTGCTGCCCCTTCCTTCTGATTAGCATGTTTTTAATGGTGATATTTTTTGCCTGACTATGCAGCTAGTGAAAAATTCCTTTCTTCTGGATGTCAAAAGTCAAAATCTCATGAATTTGTGCAATGGTTCTAAATAGGCATAAGAAATATTCTTGTTGCTTTTCCTCTGGTACCTAGGGAATGTAAGAGGGCAAGAGGGTGGTCAGGTTCAGCACAACAAATGCAAACAAATTGGAGGTGATCTGTCAAATTATTTATGGCAAACTGGACCAAGGAACTGAGCATTTGTTTTGCAGTTACATATGGATTATTAATGCTAAAATGAATTTAGTCTAGCTGCTTTTTCATCTGCCTGTTCTGTAATGAAGAACTGTGATTTCTCCTTTAATCTTCTGACATAAGCTGTTGCATGGAAATAAGCAAAATAATAGATAGTGTGACTTAATCTAGTAAGAAATGGCCCAATTTATTACCACAAACACACACCTATACCAAGGCTGTTTCTTGTGTCCTGTATCTTAGGTGAATATTTTTGATAATCCACACCTGGGGGGAAAAAGTCTGTGAAAGACTATTATTGCTTATCCAAGAAACAGTTAAGAACTTTCCCTAAACTACCTTTGATAATACTGCAAATGAACCTCCAGGAAAGCAATTTGTACAATGAAAACTGAATAACCTGAATGGAATTTGGATAAAAGCCAGGGGAATCATCAGGAAGGCTGGAAAGGCTTATCAAGGGAGATTATTATGGTTTAGCAGAGTGATAACTAAGGAAGACATGACAGTTACATAAACAGTGGAAGGCGATAAAGGCTAAAGAAGTGGGCTGTTTATTACAGGAGGGCTAAGTCAAGGAAAAAACAGTCTTGAGTTATATTAATTTTTGTTAAAAAAACAACAGCTGTAGTCTTCTGGATTTTCTTCTGGAATCTGAGTTTCTCAAATCCTGGAATAAGAAATCAGTTTCTGACTTATGTATTTATACCAAGCCTTCACTTCCTGTTCAATGGTGTTGAACTGCTGTGGGATGCAAAATCTTATGATAATAGCAAGAAAAATTATGCAGGTCTGTGCTTTCTTTTAAAGCTATTTTTCTTCAGATTAGAATTTTCTGCTTGATTTACTTAAGGATCTGTAGTGAACAAGCTTTTTTCCATACCACCTTCTTTAAAGGCTTAACTTTCAAAAATGCACTAAACCAGCCAGTGCCCCAGTTTCAATTTTCTTGTTTTATCTTGAAAACCACTGCAAGCCTCTTCTAGTGGTGTTATTAGCACAGTAATAATACAAGCTCAATCTTCCTCTATGTTATAAAGAAAAGGAATCTATTAAAGAAACAATAGTATTGTTTTCTTTTCATACTACTTCCCATTCCAGTATCATCTACCATATCTCATAAGAGGCTTAAATTATCCTCAGTATACTTACAGCAGCCAAATTGAAGACTAATAAGTATAATATTAAGGTTATTTTTTTAAACTATTCCTCAAAAATGAGTTGGTTTGCAAACTGTGGTTGAAAATGCAGGTAGGAGTCCATATCTGACACTTAACCAGGAAAGGATTATATACAGAACTTATGCTTTTTAGGAACAAGTTTGGTAAATTGTGAGCCTATGACAATATGTTCTCAGTTATACCACATTTATTACTTACTCATAACTCTTTATTCAAAAGAAGTTAATTCATACTCATCACTGGTCTGGTAAGTTTATCAGTTTCTGAACAGCCTGATGATAACAGGAGGCAACTGAAAGGAAACTACACACTCCTTTTCCTCATGATTCAGTATATCAGTGTGGAGAGGGGTGGAATTCTTGGTTTGTGCCACATCTGGAGAATGGAATCAACTAAGAATCCAAAATCACCCATCTAAATGTACACAGGGAATTTTAAATAATGTTGTTTCCTTTGGAACTCTTTCCATGTCTCCATCACAATTTTGCACAATTTGTGTGCATAAAAAATGACTTTTGAATATAAAAACTCCAAGTCTTGAAATTAATGCTATTTTGTGATGAAGGCATTAGAACAGCTCCCAGATGGGGCGGGGGGGAATGCTTAAGTAACTGAACTGAGCAAACACTCCCATGGTCAATCCTTCATATTCCTCCTCCTTCTGGCCCTGGAAAAGGAAGGCTGGGGAAGGGAAGGAATGGGAAGCAGTGGTTGATGTTGTAAATGAGCAATTTAGAACAACAACATGTAACTTCAAGGCCTGTGGGATAGAATCATCCTGGAAAACCCTGGTTAATCCCATGTATTTAAAAAAAAAATATATATATATAGAAAGCTGTAAGGGGGTAAGAACTGAAGTTTCATTAGGGTAATACCTGAATATATTTTTGTTGCTATAGAAAGGTAATTCACATATGTACCTATTATTTTGCTTTTAAACACAGCACTTCGAGTCCTCTCTCTGCAGAGTTATCATTGGGTGACAGTTATATGGGTCACATTTACATTACATTTGTGTAAGTAGGCATGCAAACACAGCTAACCTGCACGAAATAATTGTGATCTATCTCTACAACAAATAATTTAAGTAGATATGCTTTTCTTGTCAGAAATCAGGTCTATGCATCATCTCTTTTGAGATTTTTCCTAATACTTATTTTTCCTCAAGGTTAAGAACCTGTGACCTCTATAGCGAGAGCTCATTATCTCTTTAACCTCCTATTCCAAAAAATACTTTTGTTCCTCGCATGTGGGCAGCACTACAGCCCAATGTTTGCTACGTTAATAGGTTTAACTCTGACAGCCATTGTAGGCTTGCAGTATTTCTATGAAGCCTGCCTGCTTTGTTGCTCAAATAGAGCTTTGGAAATCCAGCTTTTTAGAGATTCACATTTTTCAAGAGTTGACCAAGTAAACTGATTTTTGGCAGTAACAGTGTGATAGTTGTCCTTCTAAAAACTCAGAAGTTTATATGTAAAATTAGTCACCAAAAAGAAAAACACATTGAGGTAGTTTCCACATCTTCCCCATAAAGATGACTGTGGGACTAACAGAGTGGCTTAAGCTGTTTGCCAGTTCTTATGCAGAGTTAAATGTCACAGCTTCAGCTAGTAAAATAATACTTGGGGATGGAGATAAATTAGGGATGCATGTCTGGCATTTCCATTTATTGACTGTTCTTTCCAGGAGTTGCAACCCAACCACAAAAGCCTTGCTTGCATCTGAGACTTGGCAAATGAATCCCGAATCCCACAGAAATTAGTTATTGTAAACTCCCAAGACTAGAATTATTTGGCAGTTTCTAACCCTCTGGCCATCCACTAAATAATTACATAAACAAAATCTAAAACACAGCAGTTCCAGATGTTTGTTTGTACTCAGCTGGGGGGGAAAGGATTTGCTATTTTAAATGAAATTAGAGGAAATTTTCCTTTTGGAAATAGGAAGCAAGTTTACTGTAACTGCTCATTTTTATTCAAACAGAATTTATTAGTGTTTGAACATTTGTTACAGCAGGCTAGAGCTGCAGCAACACTGGTTTCAATGCTATTTAACTTGTGCTGGATTCAGGCTGTGACTGGAGCTTCACAAAGATGTTCCTGAAGCAGGGCTGAACTTGCTTGGCTCTGTGTGTCATTGCAACCTTGACACGAGGCCAGGCGTACGAACCAGACCCGCCATCGTGCTGGGATTTGTGTTGGAAACAGTCAAGCATGCAAAGGAGGCTTTTCAGTGCAGTGGAAGCAAGTGAGGGTATAGCCTACAATTGTCTGAGAGTTTTGTCACCAACGTGAATCAGAATATAGCTTTCTTCGTGATGTTGCTGCAATTAGTCCTCATTTGTGTTCCAGCTCAGTCAGCAAAACACACAAATCTAAAGGTGTGAGCAAACACTGCATTTCTACCTCCAGAAGGGTTTAGTTCTTGTTACTTCTGTTAACACTTTCTACCATTTGCTACTTCACTAGCTTTGCTTTCTTCTGTCTGTTTTTTGCTTCAGTGGAAACTGCTTTCCCATGCAGTTCTCTTGACTCAACCTTAGTCTGCCTCGTATGTCTATCTGTCAAAACTGGAGCTGGCAAGAAGTAGCTTGGGCCTCTGTTCTGGCTTGGAAATGGAGCAGGCAGCTGATCTGAAAGAGGTTTTGAATTAGGGGTTGGATCAATATGACTGATCCTTGCTGCTCCTAGGAAAAAGGAGCCCCTCCTGGAGAACAGCACTGTCTCAGAGCCCCTGCACTGAGGTGGCTGATGTCTGCTGTGGCCCTGTCTCTTCTGTGCTGTTTTTTTTTAAACTACAATAACTTTAGCCAGTAGCCTGAACCCCGAGGAGCAGATCTGTGGAGTGAAAGGATGGCGCTGAAGACCTGATGTCCTCACTGTAGCCTTCCTGCAGCTTTATCAGGCTGATGTCCCATGATCTGAAAGCCTATTTGCAGATGGTGTGATCATAAAGCCCATCTTTGTTTATGTCATTGGCTTGTGAGACCATCTTGAATGGATGGGTCCCCCTCTTGCTTCCAACATCTGCTTGCTCCGTATGTTATTTCTGCTCTAGGGGAAAAAAAAGGAATCAGTCACAGAAGCTTCCCATCTCTTCTTCCTAACTCTTTCTTCCCTCTGACATTGGGAATATAATGGATTTTTTTTAATCCAACCCACTATTTATCTTCTGGCTTATTTTTAAGATGAATCATCTTCCTGAAGGATAGCACAATAGGAAAGCTCAAGCCTTTGAGCAGTCTAGATCTCTTTTCCACCTTTGTGCAAATATTAGTCTAGAAGTGGAACTAAATGATGAAAGCTACAGAGCAACAATTTTTTTCATATCACCAAGTATAGTCTTGGTCCATTGTATTATGTCTGTTAGCCTTGGTTTTAACCTTAACAGAAATCACAGTCTTGGGAACATTTTGTTTTCCTTTTCCAGTGCAGAGATAGCTTTGAACAAACATCAGTGAGCTGACCCTGACGAACACACCTTTTTCATCTGTTCCTTGATTATTGTAAGCTATTTATCATGTTTGGTACTTCCATCATTAATATAGGGTGATTGTTGAGTCTCTTAACTTTCCATCTAATCAGGCTGTCCTCAGTTCTTACTCATCACCTTTGGTAAGAAAGCTGAGGTGGGATAGAGGAGATCAAGGTGAGGGAGAGCTGCAGAAGTGTTGGAGGAGCTGGGTTACAAACATCAGTGTGCAGGGATGTAAAGGAGGTGCGTTTATGGGGCTGACTTCAGGAGGGGTGCTGTCAGTGGGCTATACTTTGAGAACCAGAGGACAAACTAAAAGCAATTCCTCTATAGCTTTAATACAGGACTATTGTTTATGAAGCTTTGTAAATACAAATTATTTCTCTGTTGCAAAATAATTTAGGACTTATTCCGAAGAAAGAATAGTCTTTTGTTTTAGGTGTTCATTTAACATTCCATGAAGCAACTTTTTGGAATGATGACAGAGGAGGATGAGTAATGTTTTGTTTTTTTTTTTTTTAGCATACAGTAACCAAGAGTTTGACTAGTGATGAAACAATTATCTTTCTGTGACATGACTGCTGATGTTTGACTGATTCACTCTTCTGCAAGTGTGAAGCCTCTTAATTTTTTAAACCAGCTAAAGGACACGACTCACAGTGCAGCAGAGGAACCTGCAGGGACAGCTGAAGTGTGGATGCCATCTAGTGGGTACTGGTCACTGGGGACAGAGGCAGGAGTCACACATTTCTAGGTGGTGCCTTAATTCTATATATGTTACACAGCCCCTAATTACCTTATTTTCATTCCAGCTCTCCCAGATGCTATCTGACTTAAAGGCATTGGGTTTCCTTGTGCACACTGCAAAACTCCATCACGTTTTGGACTCCTGTTCCAGGCTGCTAGAGCGTTTGAGAAGGCAGCTAAGCCATTATAAAGTCTGTTGTCTGGCAGGTGTTTCACAGAAATCAGTAAATCTTGCCATGTAAGGGAGAGTTCATTGTTCTCTTTAAAAGAAAGTGATTGCAGTTTTCATCCAAAATATGGCATTTATTCATTTGGGATCTTTTTTCTTTTCATGCTATACTTCTATAAAAGACCCAGGGGTACATTCGGGAGGGTTTTTATTAGAATTTAGTAGTGTTTGGTCTGGTTTCTATTTCTCTCTCTTGGGAAGGCTCTCATAAGAGCAAGACAGTGTCATCTGGTCTCATAGAATATTCCAGAACAATTGATAAATTCACATTTGGGGCCTGATGGAAAAGCTGCAGACCCTACTGCACAGGAGGCACTCACCAAAGTACCTGGAGAAGATAATACCTGAGGCACTGGGACTCTTCTAAGCAGTGTGTGTGTAGGCAAAAGGGAAAGGATTAAAGAGGTTTTTCTCATCAGCAAAGGGTAAATAAGGAGTTGGATTTCTCCCTCTATGCACCTGAAGACAGCCCATGCCTAGTGGACCAAAGACCAGGTACCAACTTTTCTCTTGTGTGCAGAATCAAGTGGTAGTATTCCCAGGGATAGCTTTTATGTGTCCTTAGAGTCCCTGGTAGGATGAGGGTCCTGCTTCCTAATTGAGGGGCTTTCAGATGCCACTACTGTTTTAATATAAACAACTCATGCTAATTGCTGAAGAAAGCACTGCTGCTTTCTGAAGTCACATCCTTATTCCCAACCCCTCTGGGGCTGTGAACTTCTTCTGGTCAGGCCAAAGGCTGAGAGAGTATAGGTTTGGAAACCAGTCCCATACCCCAGACCTTTCTGGATTACATAGGGGAGAAGGTGGACTACTAAGAGGTTAATTCAAAGAGTATAAAGAAATGTCATCCCCTTTCCAGAAAAGATCTGCCAGCCCCTGCTAAAGAGGAGATCCTTGAAACGTTGTCTATTAGCACTTCTATGATTGTTGTATTATGATAGAAGATGATAGGACCAAGAGGCATAGGCATGTCCAAAATAATAAAAAAATCCTTGCTAATGATGAGCCCATCACTCCCCAACCAAAGATGGGAACATGGCCTTTTCCTGGGAGCAGGGAAAAAAAAAAAATGCTGAAGGAAGCTGACTTGTTTGCAAAGGATGCTGGTATCTGCCAGCATTTTGATCAAAAATGGTTATCCAAGGTGGTTTTTCTGGCTGAGCCACTGCTACTTCTGCAGTATCTTGTGGACCATATGCAGAGCTTTGCAGCCTGTGGTTCCACTTGGCTGCTGTTCCTGTCCTGACTTTGACATACTCAAACAAAAATGTGTGAGCTGTAATAGGAAAACACTCGGTAACACCTTGGGCTGCATTTGAACTTGCTGGCTTCATAACGAAGTGCTAAATAATTATGTCACTAAGCTTTGACGACACTAGAGGGCACAGGAGTCCTCTGGTTTGGGTAGTCTTAAGCATTGCCCCTGTAGCACAAGAAACAGTGTGTCCTGAAGGAAATCCAGTACCACCTGCCTTTTCAATTCCTTGGCACAGCAGTCACCCAGTCACCTCAAAGCAGAAATTGATGGGTTTTGGTTTTGTTGTTTTTCTGTATCAATAAAAAGTCCTCAAAGGGAGTTTCACCCAAATCAAACACTGGATTTGTGATCCTTTAACAAGAGGAAACTAAAATCTGCTGTGACGTCCATATGCTGCAATTTGAGGAGTTCGGTAGAAGAATAGTCTGGCAAAGTTGTTGGTGTTTGGTTTGGGTTTTTTGTTGTTTTGAATTTTTTTTTCAGGGATTTTTGGTTTTGCCGGGCGGGAGGTGGGGGGCAAGGTGTGGGGTGTAACATAGGAATAGCAACTTCATGAAGACATGGTTGAATAAAAGCTACATGTGCTGAGCATCTTTTAACAACAACCCCAACAAAGTGGCCCTGTCAAAGCACAAAGAGCAGAAGATAACCTTCCAGGATAAACTATGGGACAAAAATGAGAGACCAAAGTGTTGAGCTCCCTCCCTCGTTAGGAGGTCTGCGTGAATTCTCATAGATGACCTACATGACTATCTCAACACAACAGTGTGACCTCCTCAGTTATCTGCAGCTGAACTTTGGCATGCTTCTGGGTGTTTTACTCCAGTCTTTATGCTGCGGTGAAATGCATCAGTGATAGCTGAGCCAAAGAATAGAAATACTTTTATGAAGATGTATAGGCAAACTGCTAGGATTACTCTTTTTCCTATGCAGCTGGACAAAAAAATGTCAACTCCCTTTGCACTGGAACGCTTGTTTTTTCACTTTTTTTAAAGTCTGTTTTTTCCAACTATTCACTGAAAATCACTAACCTCAAAAATCCAAGTTGTGTGGGTGTTTGGTTTAAAATGGAAAAGCTTTCAGATTCTGTGCTCAACTGAGACCAGGAATTTTTTTGTTGGATGGCAACAATCTTCAGCCAGCTCTGTCTAGTTCCCTAAGCTCTTAATCAAGTGACAAGCCACTCTGGACATCGGGTTAGAGTTTCCTGTGACAGACAAAGCATACAATTATTTTTGTCATTTCCTTCTGCTCTTGAATTTCCCTGTCTCAGTCTCGCTCATACCCAAATTTTCATGGTTGCTGAATTTACTTTCCTATGGCTTGAGCTTTTGCTAAATAGAGGTCATGGTTTCCAACTGCCAAATGCCACACAAGGTTGCTAATTACCAATCACTTGTGTTGGTTCTCACACTTTGGCAAAACTACATAGCTGATCTTGGTAATCCAATCCCCCACTTGGTTTATTGCTGGGAGGCAATGGAAGTTGTCCAAATTGACCCTTGTTGCAAATATGACAAAGGTTTCATAGATCAAGGTCTAATGAAAGATTAGACTGAAAATAGTGACTTTAATTTGAGTTGTTTGGGGTTTCTTTTGTCAAAAGATATTTGAGGAACGAAGTGGAAATTATAAACTTAGAGATGGATATCTATCAGTCTCAATGTCTGCCTATGTGGTTGTCTTCAAATTATATCACTAATTTAATTCCTTTGTTTGCATATTGGACATTGATATATCCAAAACCTTGCATGCCTAGTTTTTCCTCCAAAGATTTAGGGTAATTCTTTCTTAAAATGCTGTCTTTACTCTCTAAAGAATATGCGTCTATATTTTAGTTAAGACTTTTATGGCCCATCTACATCTCCAAGGATTTTAGGGTACAGATTTTGTAACGTCACAAGGCAATATTGCATGAGTTACAGCAGTTAAAGAAAATGATCTGTGCTGTCTGAAGAGCTGAATATCATAAAATTAAGTGTAATTACACGTTCAAACCCAAACCATGGCTGCAAAGCAGTGCCAACTGTTTGGCATCTGTGATGGTGAAGGTGGTATCTATTATGGTTAAGAAAGATGCTTCTAGCTATAGAAGAAATGCTTCTTGTGAAATAACTGAGGATGAAGAGATATGTTCATTTACATATAAGATATGTGGCTGTAACCCCATTCAGTGCAGGAGGGGTCCTGCTTTTTAGTTTTAGTGGTGGCAGGTTGGGGTCCTGCTTGCTGGGGTTTTTTTTGGGTGTGGGTTTTTTTGTTTTGTTTTGTTTTTCTGGAGAAAAAGCTTTCCCCCCAGTTTAGTACTACAGCAGTGCTACTGGATACATTCTCACCCTCATCCATGGTCACCCCATGAATTTCAGGGCATGTCCCATACTGAGGTGGCAGGATGTAAGGTAAGTCCCACAGGTGACAGACTAGTGGCTTATGGAGGTACTGGTCTCCCTGGTGGCACTTTCTTGGTTAAGTGTGATTGCAAATTTAAGGCAGACTGGTTGCCACTGGGAGGTGGCTGGTTGTGCAGCATCTAATTCCAGGGTTTCCACTTTACAGGGTAACCTAGTGTCACACAAACCTGACAAAATTCCTTCAGGATAGAAAATATGGAAAGTCAAGCTGACCACCAGCAAATTGCTTACACCCCTGCCTAGGAAAAGGGTTCTAGGGTTAATAGCATCAGCACTGTACTAGCATTCAGGAGGATTTTGTTTTACTTTCCACTCACAAAATAATTTAAAGTGCATAAATGCTCATGGAGGGAATGCTACATTTTTCAGGGTGGATTTTTTTTTTTCTTCCATCAAAACTTTCAACACAACTGGGAGAGACAAGCATCTCGGAGAAAATTCACAGCCTTATTTACACTGCAGCATCTCTACCCACATGCTTTTCAGGATATTCTGTGAAGAAGCAATCATTTAGTCTAGGGAAAGACCTAGGTACGTACAGAGGGTGGAGAATGCAATTTCTCCAACAAAAAGTGGTCAGTCAAGTTTTAATATGGTATAAATGACTAAAACTCACTTAATGGCAGCATGGTGGCAGCGACTTACTTGTTTTGACTTCATTCTGCAGGTGCTGGGGGCTCTTTCTGGCAAAATGAAAATCCTTTGATGTTAAGAATGGTGTTGGATATTTAACTTTAACACTCTGCTCGCCCCATTTTTGGTGATCTACTGAGGCAGATAATTTCACTGATGGGCTTTGTCTGGGAAACAGGCAGCCATTACTTTTGAGGTTTCTTTTGCTTACTGCTTTGTTCTAATTTATTGGTTCAGCACAGTGTTTTTTCATGTGTCTATTGGTTTATGCTCATAGATCTCACTAATGTCAGCATGGTGGGTATTAAAGCTACCCACCTGTGCTGTATTTTAACCACTGTTTACTGAAGTTCTCACAGTAATGTAGACTCATGCAGTTCTCTCTCCAACTTGGAGTTATAAACCAATACTCAGAGATTTTGGTGTCAAAATCTGTTTTGAAAAACCTTATTTTGAAAAGATGAGCATCAAAGAAGATCAAGTGAAGGTCTAAGTCTTAAAGGTGATGATATTAAGGCCCTAACTTTGACATTTCAGCCATAATTCTGGGCTCACAAATTCCCTCATGGCCAGGGTGGAGATCTTGGAAGTGATGCCAGGGGAATGGGGTTTTACCTGTGCCACCAGGGTCTGCCAGTGAGTGGTGAGGAGCATCTCTGCGACCTCTGGTTCACACAGCGGTGGTGCAGCCTCACCTTCCCTGCTGCAGCACCTTGCCCGCTGGCAAGTGATTTATGTGATCTGATTTGCTGCTGTCAGTTACCTCTGATTTGTGAACAAACTGGAATGAGCCCCGGGGAGAGGGTGGGAAGGTGACAGAGGGATGCTTGAAAGAAAGGTTACATACCTTCCCCACTCTGGAAGGCTAAACATATAATCTTCCATAGGAGCTCTATAATTTCTACCTTGCCCGGTCATCTGGTAGGAAGAAAAACTGCTACCTGATGACAGCCTTGAAACAAGCAATCGAAGAGGGTTTTTGTTTTGTTTTTCCTACCTGCAAGTAGAAATCTTAAGAAAGGGGGAGCATATGAGGAAGGAGCAGCTTGTCTCTAGCAGATGTAATTAGTCACTGCTGGTAAAGCATCGATTGAAATGTTATGGGAAGAGGGCTCTTCATAATAGAAACGTTACTGGACACTTTATTTTTACACTAACTGGGAAATAAGTAGGCAACTTATTTTCTTCTTCCTAGTGACTCGTTCGAAAAGTATATGGGCTCTGTGAGGGCTTTCAAGTGGGACCTCACCATTTGTGTAAGCATTGCTCTGTCAGGTTGCTTCTGAGGGCAGCCTGTGATGAGGGGAGCTACTCATTTCGTGAAAATCCTTTGGGATGCCCCGAAAATGCTTCTGTGACCCTTGCGAGCATCCCTGGGCAAAACCCTCCAGGTATCTATGGCATGTCAAGGGCTTAACCTGTACAAGCCCATGCCCCCTTGCACGAGGGGGATCCTGCCTGACCCTCAGCATTACCTGCAGGCTTTTTGTAGCAAAATGTGGTGGTAGGACTCCCATGTGTATGCTGTGCTTAATGAATCTCAAGATCTGAAGTCATTCCCCAAGGCAATGAGTCAAAAGACATGGAGATGGATCTGGTTGTCAGGTGACATGTAATTTATTCCTGGCAAGACCTAAACTCTTTGTTGCTCACATTTGCTCTTCTTACATAGGCTGTGTGCAAGGGCTGACCTTCTTAGCCAAGTCTGAGAGGACCCTGGAGCACTTCCAAGCTCCCAGCTGTAGAGCAGAGTGCTTCTCAAGAAGCTTCAAATGTGGCCTAATCCACATTTCCCCTTTTGGAGACTTCTCTGAGGCTTGGTCTTCTGAAAAAGCTATTAAAGATGTGTCTAATAGTCTAATACCCACTCCATTGTTTAAATAATTAAGGCCAAGGAGCTTGTTGCAAAGGGGAAAACTCAGCTTAGCACTCTCATTAACCCCTTAGTCCACCTAACCTTGGTCCACCTAACCTTACTCCTCCTTCAGTTGATCCTTGGTTTGTATGCTGTTGCTGTATCAGGTTGTCCACAGCTGCTGTTCAAGGAAAAGATCCTGTTGGGGAAAACACTATTTCCTCACAAACAGACGAACCTCATGCTATGAACTGTCTTTTTTTTTTTCATGTAAGTGCTTCTTTGGTTGAGTTGTTAAAAAAAATTGCAGAAGTACTATATCTAACCACCCCCAACATCTGGGGAGAAGCTTCAGAGCCTGGCTCAGAGTTTGGCAGCATGTGCACTTAGGACATGCTGCTAGCTTCTGCAGCCTGTAAAAGCATTGCTAAAAGTCTTGTTCAATGCTAGAGAATAAATCTTGAACCCCAAAACCCAGGCTAGTGTTTCATAGTGAATGCGAGGCAGACCAGATTTCCCTATTGCCCACAGAAACGTGTGAAGCATCCAGCTGCGTTTCCTGATACCTGTGGTGTGAAGAGCGAGTAGCTCTACACGAGTGAACACTCTGGGCAGATTAGATCAATAGTTGCAAGCAAAGTGTAAGGTTCTGGCATTTGATGAAACACTGTACCAACAGAGCTGAATACGTAGCTCTCCTTCATTAGTGAGGAACCAAAGAAACATGCTGAGTGATGTGCTATCTTTTTAATCATATTAGTCTACATGAGACTTGGACAGAGCTATTTATTATCCATCCTGTTTTCATAAGAGGTTTCCAGCTCAAGCAGAGGGACAGAAGATGCCAAGTTTCTCTCTTTGTTATTTTTCTTCTAACTTTGGCTTGAAGCTGTTAACAACACTCAAAAAAATCAGTATTACTCCTCACAACTTTACACTTCACTGGCAGTTTCTGTAAAGCAGCCAAAATTATCAGTTTTCATTGAGATCAGCACTAGGAGGCTTGGGGCATGTTAGGATAGAGACCTTCACAGTCTGTCTTACAGACCAAAATGGATACCAACACGCCTGAGGGCTGAGCATGTTTGGCAGTAGAATTGAGTCAACTATAAATTGTAGAAGAGAGGAGAATCTCTGTCATCTCTTACAGGTCAATTGCAGCCATGAGTGGTATTTGAAACTCAGTCCCGCCCATGTCATTCCCTCCTCTCTTTAGGACAGGTGCCTTGGACAGCATGCAAGGACCTCACATCATGACATTTAGAGCCACAAAGATGATTAAGGGACTGGAACACCTCTCTTACAAAGAAAGGTTGAGAGCCCTGGGGCTGTTTAGCCTGGAGAAGAGAAGAGAGGGGATCTTACTAATGTTTACAAATATCTCAAGGGTGGGTGTCAAGTAGAAGGGGCCAGTGTCTTTTCAGTTATGCCCTGGGATAGGATGAGGGGTGATGGTAGCAAGGTGAAACACAGGAAGTTCCGCCTCAACATGAGGAAAAACTTCTTCATTTTGAGAATGACAGAGCCTGGAACAGGCTGTCCAGAGAGGTTGTGGAGTCTCCCTCTCTAAAGGCTTCCATGACCCACTTGGATCTGTTCTTGTATGGCATGCCCTAAGTGTTCCTGCATTGTCAGGGGGGTTAGACACTATGATCTCCAGAGGTCCTTTCCAACCCCTACCATTCTATGACTCTGTTCACACCTGAAGCCCAACAGGTCATTGCCACCCAGCAGCAGCCCTGGATGTAGCCCAGACCTGCAATGGTACCCAGGCATGTCCTGCTGCATGGCCAGCCAGTAGCCTGCTGCTGCCATTCTCTCCATTGTTGAGAGATGGTGGTAGAAAAGCCTTGGTGTAGGTGTCTCAAATGCAACAGTCTTATCCCCTGCGGGTGATCCTGCATAAATCAAGGTGTTTGCATGAGTCCTTTTTACTTGCAGCTGCTCCAAAAAAATAGAGGTTATTAGTGAGATAATGTCTCAGGGGTTTTTTGCAATGTTTGTCATGTACATCTGCTATACTTAGGCTTAATACTGTCCAATAGGAACTTTTTCAGAAGAGGAATATTTTATACAGAAAGTTCATTTTGGAAATCCATAATACCTGGATGACTCATTTGTTCTTCTCAACCTTTGTCTTAATTCAGCATAAGCCAGTGAAGAACTATCAAAATAGGCTTAGTTGTTCTCATAATTTATTTTCTGATATTTCCTTGTAACTTGAGGTAAGTGGGGGTTTTTGGCCTACAAAAATTTGGGCAGAATATAGAGGTTTTTTTGATCATTGATTTTTGGTATCATTTCTGAGCTGAAACTGAGGAAACTAGCCTTGAACCTTTGAAGAAATTAGAACAGTAAGCTATAGTAGTAATGTCCCATCTACTGCTGCCTTTAGGAGCTATAGAATACACGTATTACCAAGTAATATTTATATTAAAATACACTTTTATCTACAGTGATTTGCAAGTCAGAAATTCTAAGTATGGCTATTCTGTATGTGCAAGAGTCAAATGGAAAAGCTGGTAGAGCTGTGGCCACAGCAAACACCCACAGTGCTTAGGTGAACAAAATCTCACCATCCTGTAAGGAATTACCAAAGATACAGTCTGTAAACAATGGATCAAAGTCCACCAAATGTTCCCAGGCTAGGGAGTAGGAAATCCCTTCTTTCTTCCATTTCAAATGAACTCTAGACAAAAAAGTTGCAATTATCTAGGCAGCTTTAAGGAGATGAGTGAGCAGCTACTTTAGAAACAGCACGGGTGTTAAACATACATAGCTCAGGTGTTGCCTTCTGGCAGTTTTTGTGTGTTCTTTAATATTAATCTTTGTAATTTAATAGGCATAAATAGAGATCATAATTACCTTAAACAAAAATGCTTTTAAAGTTTTGTCTGGCACATTACTTTGCACTTTTCCTTTAGACTGTAAAACCATACAGAGAGAATTGGAACCTCAGTGGGAAATACAATACTTGGTATCTTTTATTGTGCAGCAGTAAGTTTCACTGCTGAGGTAACAGCCAAAGCTCTGAGAACCTCTACAAAACTCACTTTGGGTTTAGTGATAGCCAGAGTTCAGACTATTTGGAAATAGTTCCTTATTCTGACAGTTGGTAGCATATGTAAGTATTTTATGGAGTGGTCCAGTGGGATCTGGGGGAATTTATGAGATGCTATGTGCCATAAAACTAGCTTTCTAATTCATAAATAACCTTCTGAGCAAATAGGAATGAGGGGAACCTTGGTCTAAACCTGGAAAAAACCCCACAAAATACCCCGTGACAGCATGTGTCGATTCACCCCTTCCTTCCACCCTGCCTGCTGTCACTGCTGGGCCACGATGACATGCCCAGGCTCAAACGTGGCCTGTGGACCACTTGGATAGACCAGCCCAAGCCTGGAGAGTGTTTTCCAGAACTAGTTTAAGTTCCAGACCCTCTCTGGAGGGATGGAGGCTGTAAAGCCTCTGCTTTGCATAGGTCGTACAGCCATTGACTCACTCACCGTAACCACGCTGCCAGCATAAACTGCTTGCAGGATCAGGGCTTGGCTTAAGTCACTTGACCAGTCCCTTTCTCCTTTCCTTTTATTTTCTTCCTGCTGGTGATGGCAACTCTTCAGAAGGAAAAACTTGTATCTGACCAGTCCTCTGCCACTTTTAGGGTTTCCTTTTCACAGCTGGCCAAGCTCTTTTGCTGCACACCCTTTGCAGGAGGAAAATGCATTGCAAGGTTTGAAAGCCCAGGGCAGGGTTGATACTTTCCCCTCTCTCCTTCCTGCATCTGTTAACCTTCTCTGTGTGAGGAGCCTTTTCCTTAGGTGTCTGGGGAGCAGCTCAGGCCAAAAGGAAGAGAGGAGTGTGCGTTTAATTTGACTTATTGCTTATGGTAGGTTGCCTAATTTTAGGTGAATGGCCACTTGGTATATTAGCTGATGCATTTTTGATACTGTAATTTGAATTATAGGAGTCCTCCAGTGCCAAGATTAGCATCATAAAATGAAATAAAATAAATAAAAAGGGTTAAAAAAACAATCAGCCGATCCAATTAAAATTGTGGCTGTCTGGAGCCATGGAAGAATGTAGCATAAACAGAGCTGCAAGATTTGCAGGGTGGAGCTGGCATTGGCAACGAGGCATACAGGTATATACCTGTCTCTGATTTGGCCCAAACAACCCCCAGTGTGCTCCTTTTTGGGATCAGAGAACAAAAGTCAGGCAATCACCACTGAACTGTGGGAGAAGCCAACTCGGCAGAGAAAAAGTACCTGTTCAAACAGTCCCCACTTAACTGAAACATCTCCTGTCTAAAGACTTTTAGCTCCTGTGCTTATCAGTTTATTGTCACGCTTTCTGGCAATTAGTGATCCACTTCACCCCTTGCAAGCTCGCATCACTGCTGAGCTAAACTGACAAGATAAACTCAGTGCTTAAAATTCCATTTCCAGTAATAGAAATGTACCCCATCCTGTCATTTTTTTAAGCAGACTTTTTTTTTGAAGTCATACAAAATACCACCATATTAGATTAGGCCTGGAAGGCATGTATTTAAAGGGAGAAACCTGTATTTCTGAACTGTATGACAGCTTAGAGTTTTCACACTGTAGAATTTTCAAAACAGCTATTTTCTAATTGTCTTACCCACTTTACCTTTTGACTTTGGCACTCAGATTTCTTCTTTTCATGTCTCTCACAATTTATCCCTCCCCCCATCTGTTACTTTGTAATTAAACGTGGAATTGGTAAACCGGTCAAACATGCATTCCACTGAAAACTTGTGCTGGGGCTCTCTTGAAATCAGTGAGTATTAAGGTCTTGAGCAAGTGCTTTGTTAAAACATAACCAAAATCATTGTCCTTCAGTCTTGCTTTGAGGATGGGGTGTTTCTTGTGCCTGGTTTGATTCGTAGATCTTGCATCTATATGGGCAAGCCAGGTTTACTCTTTGGCAGTGTTTTCTTCTGGGGTACTTTCAGAAAGCAAGTCAAAAGTAAAAGGAAAAGATGCTTGGACCAGATGAAATTAATTGACATTCAGATTCCTGGATTACCTTATTGGCTCAGATGGAAACAAAACTGATATACAGGGCGAAGAAGTGTCCCACACTTCTAACCATGTGAAAAGCAAGTGCTGCAAGATGTCCTTCCTGTCCTGCAGCACAACAGAAATGCTGCTGGGATCTTGGCAAGACAGCCCTGCATAAAAGAGGGTGTGTGCAGCTTTTTAGCCAGCTTGCAGTCAGCCTACTTAAGGGTGAGTTTATTGCAAGATCCAGCATCATAGGTGGCCTGATGTAGCTGCCTCCCTAGGAGCTAGTGCCACGGTGTCCCACCTCTGAAGTGCAGATGCCTACAGAGGCAGACCACAATGGTGTGTCTTGGACAAAACCTGCCACAGTGAGCAAAGGCTGGGAGAGCCCCTATATTTGGAGCAGTCTTGAAGAACTTGAACTGAGGCTTGGCCATTTCTTGAAAACGTGATCCAGCAGCACTTTGGATCTGAGAGACAGAGCACCATCAAAACTCAACATCTGTCAGTCCCTTCTCAAAATATGTCTTTCTCATACTCCCCTTTATAGCTTTTCTATATATTGCCCTGAAAAACAAGTGCTTATGAAAAGAAACCCCACACTTATTCTTTCTTCTCATTTAAATTTGCTGTGCAAACCAAGTCAACAAACACACAAATGCTCTTAGAAAAAGTCTTTCATGTAGGTAACAGTGGACTTCTTTTTTTTAAGAGGGCAGTCTGCCAAAGGGTGTCCAATATAAGCTTTTGTAGACAGCAGTTTTTCTACACAGAGCTGAGTTGACAGCTTTCCTCCTGGGATAATCACAATCTTCATTCTTCTGGGACAAAATTGCTTCTGACAATATAAAACCCAGGACATCTTTGATGTAAAATCTGACTCAGACACATGAATGGTGAGACTACAGAGTCATCCCATTCAAGAGAATATGTTAGTAGTGGAAGCAAGATCAGAGGTGCCAGCTGAATTAATCAAACTAGTAAAATGTGAGGAAGTATCAGTCCATAAAGCTGCCTAATAAATCTGAGTACACAGCATTTGAAGGGAAGTGTCTTTGGATGCTAAGCTGGGTGTCAGACTGGGAATGGGCACGCTGTGTGTGTAGTCCGGTCCTGTTGGTATACGCCTGATGTGCTGCATTAAATGTTTTGAATGCGCATCTTTTCAGAAAGCCTGTCTGAATCTCTAGTGCTCGTTGACGCAGTGTAATACACAGCGGCGTGGTGTTGTCCCTCTCTTTCTTTCTTCCCCTCGTTTGGGATAAGGACCCCCGGGAGCTGCTGTCTCTAGCTGTGGGGGTGAACCTGGCAAGTTTGGCTCTGCTCCCTCAGCCTGCCCTGTGCATAGCAGAGGGGTGGTTAGCACCATGTGCCCCCAAATATCAGCCACTTAGTGTTTGTAAAGGCAATTGTGGACTTTTCTCAGGGAAGAGCACAGAGTATTAAGAAGAGTATCAACCAGAAAAATGTTTGCAGAGGTAAAAGTAACAAATGATGCCCTTCTTAGATTCTAAACACAGAAGAACCAATGGGTTGTTCTGTCAGGGAGTGTGCGTGGGTGATTTGATCATAACCAGGGGACTATTCATTAAGGCTCTCCCTGCTCTAGCCTGGCTGAGGGAAGGATCCACTCCTGGAAAGCAGGTCCTGTGGCTTTTTGGGTGGCTCCTTCCTCAATTCCATCTACAGACCCATGGCTGCATGACACAAATATAGCAGTGAAGTCCTCAGAGTTAAAGTTCACGTTGCTGCTGTAATTTACATGAACTGAGGTTTCACTCTGGGCATCACACACTGTCCAAACCACAGTGTAGTGTTCTCACACTAGTTTGTTTTTGCATTAATCTCTGTCCCTGCTCTTACTGATGTGCCTTTCTACTATTCTGGCATGGCAAGGTGGCCAAATTCTGCCTGTGTGAAGTGTGGCAGTGCATTGTGATAAGGCCCTGTCATCACTGGTGTGACTCCAAGGGGAATGGTTCCCCCACACCTGCCAGTCCTGCCACAGATTGTGAATGGCTTAATGAAGAAACCCCAGAGGATGTAGTTCACAGTGCAGGACGCCTTTCTCAGTGTTGGGATGCTGTGAATGTGAGGTCTGGGTAGCTCTCCCACCCCTGTATGAGTGCAGATTGTTTCTGCAAAGCTCAGGAGGGTTTGGGATAAATGAAGGTGCAGATAAAATACTAAATGGAGCTCCGGAATATTAATAGCAACAACATCCTGATAAACCTGGATGTGAGCAGCATTTGCTTTAAAAGACGTGGAGATAGAGTTCAGTGTTTCTAACCATAAACGCAAAAGGGATGCTTTTCTATTCCCTGACATTTCAATCGAGCAAAGAGAAATGTGGTGCTCGAGAAGGCAAAACTTCCGTTACTGAAACTCCCCCTAAGCAAGCCACCATCGAGCAGGTGGGACGTGGAAGTGGTGTGTCAGCAGGTGGCACCAGCGCTCCAGGGATCCGCACCTCTCCATGTCCCGGCCACGCTGTTCTCGGCCTCAATGTTCTTCTAAAATAGGCTGCCGCCTTGCATTTTCTTTAGATCGTATGTACTGACACCCAACTGCCATGCACTTCGTTTTCTGAGGAACGAAACTCAAGAAACAGCTTGAGATTTGGACTGTACTTGTACATGCAAAGTAAGGAACACTAGGTCTGTCCTTTCTGCTCACCTTATGGCAGGAATGAAATACCCAACAGCCTACAAGCTCCTAGAAAATATTTCAGATGTTTTTCTGTCTTGTTTTCACATTTCCTATTCTTCTCTTCTGCATTTGGCCATGCTCCTCTTAGCATCCCTACCAGACCCATCTAGAAAGTTAATGGAGATGGGGGGAAAGCTTGTGGAAGTCAGGCACCCACAGATTTCCCTATTCTTGCCAGTATTGCTGCAGCAGGTCTCAAAGTCCTACCGATTTCCCTAAGAAATGTCTGCTCCTCAAGCTTGCTCAGCCCCTTGCTCACTTCTTTGCCCTCCAGTCTGTGGCAGTGTAGTAGAGGCTCCCTGTTCTCTCTACCCAGCAAGTACAAAGCAGACCCTGTCTTCATGGTTCAGCACAGCATCTAAGCACACAAGTAATTTCATCTCCATTCAGCAAAAACACTTAGCCACATGCTTACCTTTAATTATGTACTTAAAGCAAAGACTTGTGAACATGCATTCTGGTCTCATGCTGGACAGCACAGAACTTAATGAGATGCTTAAAGTTAAATAAGTACTCAATGATTTCCTGGATCAAGACCTAAATAGAAGATTGCTTCACCTGATGTTTAAAATTAGATTATGTTTAATTTTGAAGTCAGGGCACTTCCTTGAAGTCACATCGATTTGCCATAAATAGTTCTTGGAGGCAATGCCCTTGGGATCTAATCCAGGCCCCTTTGATCAGGCTCCTGTTGACGTCAGTGGATTTACAAAAGTTCTGGGTTCCCGCAGAGAAGGAGGAAGGAAGGAAGACAGCTGAGATCACACTCTGTTGCCTGACCACCCCCCTTGCCCCGGGTGACGCTGGTGAGAGCCAGCAATGAAGGCTCATCAGCCTCCTCTCCCACAGATGGGAGAAGATGGCAAGAGGCTGGCAGGGTGGGAGGAGAAGCAGCATTAAGCATTGCAGAAGCCGTGAATCCCACTCATCTTCTCTCACCCCCATGCCCCAAGTAAAGTTTACAGAGCGCAGAAGGTGAACTAAAAGATGTCCATTTTGTTTGGGCAGACAAAATGCGCTGGTTTGCTGTTGGGATGAGACAGGACTGACTGACTGCCCACAAGCTTTAAAACAGGAGGGTCCAGAGAGCTGAGCACTGCCTCTATCATATGAGTCTGTAGCTATGGTCCTCCAGCACAAACATAGCTTTTGAAGAACTTCTAGCTCTACATTTTTAAAGAGGTGAAATGGATAAATCAACAAATAAACTGAATTAGAACATAGCCATAAATTTCTACAGATTTACATGCCCCTAGATAGTAATATATCCACACTCACTTCTTGGGGGGGGCGGGGGAGGGGGGAGAAGGGAGAAAAAAAATGAGGTTATGTTTTGGTTTTAAGTGTCTGAATGGGATACTGGAACCATCTTAAACATTAAGTACTGCTCAGTGTAGAATTCACACACAACCATGTGCTTGAATGTTAGGGGGTTTTTTCTTCATGCAAAACATCTATCATCAGAAAGGGGAAACTGTCTCATTTAATTTGCATTCCAGGTTACTAAGGAATTCTTTAGTTTGTTGCAGTAAGCCTGTGCAGTGTTTTGCTTAGCTACAGAAGCCAGAGGCAGATTGTATAATTCCCATTTCCTGATTATATGACATACATAAGTGAAGGGGCAAAACTTGGGTTGTTTAGTTTACAATTGGATGCAGAGTTTTTAGGGCTGTTCCCAAAGTTAGAGCAGTTAAGGGAGAGTATCCTAAGACCAGCCTGGTCCCACCTTCTGTTTTGACACTTTCCCAAAGGATCCCCTCATTTTAATCTCCAATTTATCATATAATGGGGTTGAAATGTAGCTATATTTTATGAACCCAAATATGTATGTTTGTGGTGTTTTTAGTGGCAGTTAGTGCATGATGCAATCTGGTTCTTACCTTCAAGCAGGTCTGAGACACTGGGGAAGAGCAGAAGCTCTTCTCTGGGACCAGCCCCTGCAAAGTCTCAGGAATAAATCTCCTGGCATCACATTTCTGACAGGTCCAGTGTATTCTCTGCCATTTGTGGCAGTGTCAGCCTTGAAATGCCCTTTTCCTTTTAATTTTCCCTTCAGTCCATTCCTTAACTTTTCCTCCCTTTTTAATGAGACATTTCCTTTCTATTCTTTCTTTCTATTTTTTCTTGCTTTTGACCCTTCTCTTTATTATATTTCTTCTTCCCTTGGGTCTTTCTGACCACCTCCGGCATCATTTCTTTCACCTCTTTGTCTATGCCTTCTGCAAGAAGAAATATATTTCTTCTTCCACCTCCTTCAAAAGCCATTTGTGACTCCCTCTCACCATAGGCCCCTACTCATTGCACATTAGGCACCAAAAGATCAAATCTGAGCACCACCCATCACCTCAGCCGGGTAGAGGTGGCAATCCCAAAACACATTTTCCTTTTCTTTACCTTAGCTGCCATCAGCCAGTTAGGAAACAGCTACTTCCATTGCAGCTTTTTCTCCTGGCTGCCCGAAAGGCTGCCTTTCTCTCCTTGCTTCTGCTGAAGTAAGCATGAGCTCCACTGCCAACACTTGTCCTAGCAGTGGTTTGCAGTAAAGAGTGGAGCCTGGTCTGACCTCAGCATTACAACCTCTGTTTCTCCTGCTCATTTGTCTTCCCTCATCTGTCTACTGGAGGCTAAAACTTTAGAAGACAGAGGCATCTTGCAACGCAAGTGAAATAGCTTTGTCCCTTAAAAGCTTACATCTGTTCTGTGGTTGAAAAGACTTGATTTTCTGAGTTCATAATTCTTCATCCCCCCCCCCGCCCCATGTGCTTTAATTAGCAGAGCATCAGTTGTCAGATACTTGTGGAAAACATATGCTAGGGCAGGGTTTGTGCACACAACCTGAAATCCACTCTCCAACTTAGATCGATGTTGTTTGGGGATGTCATACCCCCGTTTCTCATCATGAGTCTCAAACACAGATTTGTACATCTCTGTCCTTTTCCAAAATCCAAAACACGGCTGGCAGTGCCTGGGGTGATGCATGAGGAGAGGGGGCTGAGCCAGAAACCCATGTCCAAACAACCCGCAGCTTTGAAAATGCTCAATGCAGGGGCTGGATCCAAATGTCATGGCTCAGGCCCATCTCCATAAAGAATGAGAGGGAAATTAAACTCCCTGTTCCTTTAGCTGACCAAGATATTATGATATTTTGTAATCATAACAAAAAGAAAACAGCAGGGCCAAACTACGTCTTGGCTGTTCTTTATTCCTGTAAGTAGTACAGAAAGACAAAAATCAGATGGGATGAGAAAATTTTAGGCCAGAAGGCAAGTGCAGATGTCTCCTCCTGAGAGAGGAGCTCCTTGCAGCTTGTGGCTGAATGCTGTTTACCATGGAGCTGCACCAGCTCTGCGAGTGAGGAAAGGGTCCTGCTCCTCAGCATCTTAATCCAAGGATGTCTGGGGCCACCTTCTGGGCTCGAAGCAGCTGTGCCCTCTCTTTCCTTAACCTTTCCCCTTAGCTTATTTATAATCTACTTCCTAATCAAGTCTGTAGTAAACTGTGCAGGAAGACATCATTACAGGTGTGGTATAGAACAGCCTCTTCTGGAGTGTAGGTGCTTTGCTGTTAGCCTCCCACAACCAGGGCACTGGGTTAAATGTAATTTGCAAAGATGTGCCAGTCTGATGGCCAAGCCTAGGAAGGTGGCAGCCTTGAAAGCATAGGGTGCTGCTCCCTTGCACGGACTAGAAGCTGAAGACACAGGCTAGTGATTCTAGAGTCTGCAGAAGGATGGAGCCCCCCCTGCCCAATGGTGTTAATTAAAATATGCCCTTCATCAAGATGTATGGGGACCTGTAGAAGAAACACACCGTGCTACAGCTGATTCATGGTTTTGTTCTTTGTATTTCAGGCCTTACTATATGTTTTGATTCTGGGCTCTAAAAGCAGATCAGAAAAGGAGGAAATGCTTTTGATCTAGTGTGTCCCACAGCATGGGGTGACTATCCCTCTGCCGCAGAGCAGAGCAAGGTGGTTCTGCTCTACCAAGGCTCCTTTTTTTGAAAGTGTTGATTTATGTGGCGCTTGGGGTGCAGCAGTGGGAGGGATTCTGGGAGGTGGGGGTAAGGGGCTGCCACCTAAGCAAGCGATTGCAATGACAGCAGGCAACTCCCACTCAAGGGCCAGCAGTAGGGCCAGTCCCACCATGGTCAGAGGCATGGCTGTAGGAAGAGGAGATGTTGTGGAGGTTGCCTGAGACAGCCCCGGTTTGTACCAGGCTTCCCATGTGCATGCTCCCACTGCAGCTCTGCTGGTGCTGCTCCCCTTCCCTTCTTCCCCCCTGCGTGGGTTTTGCATTGTGGCTCCTATTCTGCATACAGAAGAAGGTTCTGTTTCTTGTTCTTTTGCAATACTAGTAGCACTTGGTTTAAATTTAATTTTCTTCTTTCCATCAAGTGTTTTTTGGCAGTGCCTTCTTTGCCCTTCAGCTGTTTTAAATGTTTATTTCTCATTTTGCACGTGTTTGACAAAGACAGCACTTACACAATTCCTTGCTGAATAATTCTCTTTCTCCCTAGAGCCAATAAAATAAAGAGATTATAAAATGAGACACTGCACTTCTGTGTTAAGTATCTAGGTTGCTGGTCTTGTTTCTCTATTTTAGAAGTTGGTGTTGAGATATGAAACCCTGAGAGAACCTATGGTCCAGCAACCCCATGTGGTGGCTGCCAGCTGTTAACTCCTCTGAAATGCCATCTTTGCAGGCTGCCATTTCTTCTGACACACAAACTCAGCTTTAGTAGGGGGAAATTGAGCAACCATACCTGAACTATCAGTTTATAGCCCATGCTTACCTTCCCTCTTGTTCTTCAAGGCCTTGAGATACGATTAAGAATTATGTGCCCACCCAACCCAGCATGAGCTGAAATAGCACTGTATAGGGCACTACTGAAGCCATCATGCTTTCCAGCATGGTGATGGCAACAGGAATTAATTAAATGAATGCACATATACAGTCTGCACAGGCATTTACCAGCAAGATAAAATGTCTCAAGACTTTGCTGCTTGTAGACAGATAACTACTTCGTGTACAGGCATAGATTCCTCTGAGAAAACTGTAAGCCTTCCAGTTAATTATCTCATCAGTGACTAAACGACAAAGTATCTTCTTTAAATTCTGTATTATTTATACTTAATCCACCAATTACACGAGAAATAGGTCTGGAATGAATCTCACTGTATGGGGGTTGGGGGGGGGGTCTGTGTTTTAACACAGAAAATCTGTTTGAGTATTTAGGGTAAAATAATCTCAAGACTTGTTCCAAATTTAATCCAAGATTAAAGCTGATCTAGAAAGAGAAAACTGTAGAATCATAGAATAGTTTGTGTTGGAAGGGGACTTTAAAGGTCATCTGGGCCAATCCTTCAGCAGTGAGCAGGGACATCTTCAGTTAGATCAGGTTGCCCCATATAATCTAACCTGGAATGTGTCTAGGGATGAGACCTCTACCACCTCTCTGGGCAAACTGTTCTAGTAGGCTGTTATTTTATTAATAATTTTTTTAATCTGTTAGAAATTATAGCAATGAAATATTGTAAGGAATGGGCCACTTTCCCCTCCCATAATTCTTGTCTGGCCACACAGGCTAATATTTCATCTTAACCCTTTAAGTCAATCTGAATCAGTATTAATAACACAACTCCTTGCAACACTTTTCAGGGTTTTTAAGGACAACCTGTGAAGAGGGCTGCTTTTGTTTCTACCACAAACTTACATGATGACTCTTTACAGTTTAAGCTATACATCTCAGGAATTGTAGACCCATAACCGAGGCCATGTCTATGAATAGATTTAACTCACTCAAATTCTCTGTAAATTCATCAGAACTGCTCTGTTTTGGAATTCTAGCCTGAACCAGTAACTCACATTCCAATAAACAACTCCTGCTTTTTTCCTGTCCACAAATTGAGTTAGATGCACTTACTATTTGGCTACTTCTTTAATTTCTCTGTAGTGGAAATCTTTTCACCAGTCATAAATGCTTGAAATTTGTAGCTGCTTATTTGTCACATTAAAATATGGACTGAAGTCCTGCTAGTGGCAAAACTCTCCTGGATTTCACTAGACCCAGGTTTTCCCCCAAGGAGTGCTTTCATTCTTCCGCCATCTATCTAATTAATTGCTATAATGAGATTTGCAAAAGGCAGGCATAAAAGTCAACTGTAAAGTCCAAAGTGAGCTATTACCTGAAATTCACTTTCCATAAGGATTCTCACGGAGAAGGCTGGAGCGCTGAAATGTGCAGGAAAAGGAGCACAAGAGGCCTGCAAACATCGTTAAGTCCAAAGGCAGTTTGGAGTTCAAATTACCTTGCAAAGAAGGATTTTTTTTTCTTGCAATATTATTTCAGCTCTGCAAATTTCATACTGCAAAATGCCCTATGAAAAAAAAAAAAAAGTATAGGAAAATGTATGGGTGATGTGACAGAGTTTGCCAGATACTCAATATACCTGATAAAACAAGCTGTGAGAGTTTCCCTCCACAGAATCATTTGCCACTGGGCAGAGATGGGCATCAGCCCATGACCCCTCTCTGCTGCTGTGGTCCCCCAGGCCCTGCAGTCCTGGGCATGGTGTGCCCTGCTCAGGTCCTGCTTTCCTAGAAGGATCCTGATGTGATGCCTTGCTGCCGCAAGGAGCTCAACAGAGATGGCTGTCTCAAACCCAACAGCATCCACTTGTTTTTTTACGACCGATACTCAGGATGTCATCATCTTCTCTTGCTTCAAAACACTTGGATGGAAAATGATCAAGGTGGCTGCACCCCAGCCAGGAGGAAACAGCCTTTCCTTACACTGAGTTTTGGCATCCGCTTTTACCTTGACTTAAGTTTGTGTACCTGGAGAGCTTTATCTAGGCAGCCATGATTCACAGTAGAGAACATAAGCCTGGCATAAATTTCCATTTTGATGATGTAATCTTTTATCAGGATATTTATCAACTCTAGAACAAATGTATTTACCCTGCTCTAAACATCTGCAGCTTAAACCTGTCTGGAAATTGTTGTCTTGGCCTACCAGGTCCTTCGTTTTTGCAACAGGAATGTTTGGCTCCAATTTAATGATTTCCTCCATGAACCCTGAATTGGCAGACAGGGAGAAAAGGTCATGTTCCTTGGCAGGCTCTGAAGGCATTTTCTTGAAGCTCTGTAGCACGCCTTGCTGCGTCACCACAACACAAATCACTGTGATGGATCTGGGGCAGGAGACTGGGACAGGAGTGGTGTGTTCGCTGCTCAGCTAACAGATTCCTCCTCTAGATCAGAAATAAAGATACTCAGGCAGACAGAACTAGATCAGACCAAAATCCTCTGCTGAATGAGTACTTTGTCAGCAGCTCTTTACTTGTCTCTTATGTTTGTGCTCTGGCTTTGCCAAACAGTAGATCTGGGCACCTTGAGTAAAGGAGAAATCACTGAGCAGAAGGTTCAAATTAATAAAGTGAAGGTGTTTAGAAGTCTGAGTCATAGAATATCTTCACAAAAAAACATTAAACAACTCCTTTTATTAGAAATTTCATGCCAAAGTCTGTATTCTATCAGACTAATTGCAGGGTAATACTCCCTTCCTAAATTAACCAGTGAACTCACAATCATGATATGGTTTGGGTTAATGATAATCTAGTTCCAACCCACCTGACATGAGCAGGGACAGCTTCCACTACATCAGGTTGCTCAAAGTCCCCAAAAGCTTGAAGCAATACACAGGAAAGCATGATGAAAGTGTTTGTGTTTGGGGCAGAACTGTCAACCAAACATGTTAATATGCAGGTGAAAAGGTAGTGGTTGTTATCTCTAGAAAAGTCTGAAGGGTGAGAAGCTTTTTTGATGGTAAAATTTAGGCAGGTGTATGTTTTAATTGGAAAAGATATAGAATTTCAAGATCTTAAATAGTGATCATTCATAAGATTTGTATCATAAGATTTGTGTCACTCTTGGAAAGAGTTACCTGTCTGTTCTCAGTCCGCAACATCAATAAGGCAGCAGTGGCTTCCTTCACTTTCCCTACTGTATTCCCTAATTTTCCTCCAATATTAAGTTTTGATTGAGATTTGGGATTTCTTCTTCTAAATCTGTGGGTATGTTGTGAAGAATTGAATGAAGTACCATGTGGCTTGGCTTCTGGGAACCTTTCAGATGATGAAAATTATGAACCCCTGGAATGACATGCGAAGGAGAGTGAGTAGAAAATGCTGCCACTTGGGCCCCTTACAAATCAGTTGGACAAACCATTTGAAACCATGCAGCAGGGAACACTTCCACTCTGGCATACCTTGAGGCTGAGAAAACACCTAATTATCTGTATAAGCAAAATATTTCATAATGCAGCAGTATTCACATTTATTCATATCCAGACTTGGCTTTCCCTCTTTAAAATGAATGAGAGTATCAATGCCTACTCAGTTCCAGCAATTAATTTTTCTCATATATATATTTAGGGAAAACTTATGTTTTATAGTACATCACAAATATCAGATCCTGATTTCAACTGAAAGGGTCATCAGGCCCTGGAACAGGCTGCCCAAGGAAGAGGTGGAGTCCCCTTCCCTGAAGGGGTTTAAAAAAACATGTAGATGTATTGCTGAGGGACATGGTTTAGTAGTGGACTTGGCAGTGCTGGGTTAATGGTGGATCTCAATGCTCTTGAAGGTCTTTTCCAGCCTAAATGGTTCTATGGCAATCGAAGCCACAACTGCAAAAGGCAGTTCCCTTGCCCTTCCTCTGCCCTTCTCATCCTGTCCCTCTACTTATTGCTTGTTATAAGTTTAGTAAATCTGATGGGCAGCTTGTTTTCTTTACGTTTGTAAACCAGCAGAGCAGCTATGTCCTTTACTACTACATGGCCTCAAATGTTTTGGTAAAATCAGGTTATGGTTTTTATATTTCTCCTTTCTCACTGAGGAGATTTTGCACAAGCAGAAGCCCTTTCTGTTCTGTGTAGGCATAGCAGGTGCAAGGTGGTTATTCAGCTGAAATTCTAGTATATATATTTTTAATTTTCAAGTTCTCTATCATTCTCTTTCCACTGCCTCACTGTAGCTCTGTAATTGATTTTCCTGTCAGGTCTGTTGCTGCCTTGGACTTCCAGTAGTGGCATTTGCTCCTAACTCTTACACAGAGCTATCAACTGTATTAATTACAGCATCCCTGTGTCAACTTACCTGGTTGTACTTGATGGAACAGCTCTGATGGAGTTTATTTAGGGGTGTAAGGAATTGCTGTTGCAATAATGGCTTAGCAAAAGACTTAACCAGGAAAGGATGCCCATATGAGAATGAGCCTGTCAGACTCATTTTCTTCTTGCTTTAAATGTTGAATTCATTTTATCATGTTCTCAAGGAAGTGGAACATGTAGATGTTTGATACTTAGCTGAAATTCATTTACATTCCTGAGGTAAAAAGAAAATCAAAGAAAGTGTGCTTCAGTTCTTACCATCCTCTGTGCCTTCTGCTGACCAAATCCAAATCTGATCAGGGAAGCTTGGGACCCCATCATCCTGATAAAGTCACTTAAGATTGGATTTGATGGTTACTGGAATTTTAATTGGAAAATTTAATTGAAATATGATATTCTAGCTCTGTGAGACTCAATGAGTCTGCTGGCTACTTGTGCCAAAGTGTCATTAGCCTTATTGTATACACATATGTCCTCCCTTCCCACCAGGTGTGCTCATTGAATCACCTCTGGGACTTTGTCCCTGTTTCTTGTGTTATCTGTCACCTCTTACCCTACCTCTTGTATCTTTCCAAGGATAATTAGCTTTACAGGACAAGGTTTAGTTACTTTTCCCTCCTTCTTGGAGGACACCTCGCCTGTTTTTTGGGAGCCTTGTTGACTGTTTATTTGCATCAATGCTGCAGTGTTACCTTCTCCATGTAGATAACAGGGCTGAGCAAGAGTTACTGTGTTTATGTTGGGACACTTGTGAATAAAGCAGGTGGGTCACTCCTGGATCTCTGCAAACTTCTCTGGGTTGCTCATATGTGCCACCCAAATAAAGTTTCCAGTTTTTCCTTGCTTAGGTATTTATAATATCAGTCCAGAATTGGTGTACATTAACAAACCAGTATGACTCCTGGAAGTGGCAGGGCTTTTTATAAGCTGGTTCCCAGGCAGAAATGTTTTTGAGGGAGGTAAGAAAATGAAAAAGATGACAGCTTCCATAGGAAAAAAGCCTTGATCAAGGCTGAGCTCCTTCACTGGTAGTGCAACATTTAGTGCTATTAATTCCTGCTCTCAACTCTAAAAACATTTCCTTCTTTGATTCCTATGCCAGGGTCCAAGTTTCTGGTTGAAATTGATATAGTAAATCATAATATTAGGAAAAATATCCTGATCCATATATACTTCTCTTTAATGGTATATAATTAGAAACTAAATATGAAAAAAAAAAAAAAAAAAAAGATATTGTATTTCCTATCCCTTATCTGCAAAGGTCTTCACTCAGCTAAAATGACTAACATTTCCATATGGACTCCAGCTGTTGAATGCATAAATGAAATAGAGATACAGGGCATAAATAACCAGCAAGCTCATTTTCTAAAATCCAAACCATTAACATCCAGAACTGGTCATGGGATAAACCCTGCAAATGAAAGAAAAAAAAAAAGCACAGGAGATTTCAAAAACAGATTTAAGAAACTGGCTCTTCTAATATTTGTCTGCTAGTGATTTTTCAGCTAGGTGATGCTTCAGGGTTTGCTGCAAAGTGAACAGGGCTACCTGCCACTGTGCCTTCAGCAGAATGGTGCAGAATACATCACATACCAACAAAGAGAGAAAGCTGAGAACCAGAGTGTGCACTGCTCTCTCAAAGTCTTGCTCAGAGCTCAGCAGCTTGCAACAGGCGATTCAAAAATTTAAATCAAGGGGGAGCACGGAGGCTTTGTCAGGAATGTTCTCTCATATCCTTTTGTGAAACCTAAATGTTTTCCAGATTTGGAGACTCCTGCCCTCAGAAGAGGACACCTAATTAAATCCTAGCATTTCTGACCAGTAACCTTTCACAGCATTAACCATGCAAACCCGACTCCAATTTAAATTAGGAGAATATAGGAAGATGTATTGGGTTTATGAATATTTTATATGGATCTCTTTTCAGTTATAGAATCCTTATATTGCCATATTCTATCATTGCAGGTTTAGTGTTGAATGGTTTAAAATCTTTTAAAGCTCTATCACAATTCTTCTGATGCTATGGTAAAACAGAGACATTACCTTTTCAGCCTAGCTGCTGCATAACTTACAAAGCTATATAAATCAGATTTTCACTCTCAGAATTGATAAATGGAAAAATTAATCCTTTCTCCTGTCTTTTTTTAAAATTAAATATTGCAAATTAGTTCAATTCTATCCCAAATCTAAGCACCAGCACCTTCTAATAGGTTGGCCTATTTCAGAGAAGAAGTTTAAACTCTTAGCTGCTATGCAGTGGTTCTCTGTTTTAGAATGAGAGACTGATTCCCAGTACCTATGTGGTAACTGACCCTTTAATCATAACTGCACAGAGCACTCAGGATCTGCAAAGAAAAGTTTGTTTAGAAGTTAGTGGGAAATGTAGTATTTGTCAGTGCTACAAGGTAGTCTTCAAACGATAAATGACTTCAGACAACAGTGATTATGCTGTAGAAGAGAATATATTTACTGTAGTGAGAGTTACATTTCCAAGGTCAATATTTTTCCTCATGCCCTGTACAGAACCTGAAGAAATATTTTGTGCACACCCTCTAATTTAAAATTTGAAAGAAATGTTGACAGCAAGAAATGCATTTCTGCTGCCTGCTGGTTTTGCATGTCAGTTAATCTCTTAGCAATACAAAGGGTTTAAGGGGAGCGTCTGGCTCACTTTAGACCCTTCAGTCAAGGAAAACTTTGCTGTTTGTTTTGGGTTTGTCTGGTCCTGTTAATGTACTTGGTCACTTGTTTGGAAACAAAATCAATACCTTTAAGGAACAAGCTGACACACACGGTTAACAAAGTGCCAAAAAAATAGATTGCTGACTACTGAAAGGGCATATAGCTTCTCTGGAAGAAGAGACGTGCATGCCTTGGCTTTAAAATATGTTCTCCTGACAATTTTTTGATCCAGAAGGAATCAACATTACTTCATAACTGGCAGATCTACGTCATGATTATCTTTACAAAATCACCTCTCCTGCCACAGAAGAGCATGGCTGGAGAGCTGTGTGAGCCTTTGATGAGAGGCTGATAGGTGTTTATCCTTATGACAACAGCCAGATTTATGAGCATTGTACAGACAAACCTGAGGAAGCCTTCACCACCAGTGGATCAAGAAGTGCAGCTCTGTTTTGCTCCCAGAGCAAAAGTATAAAAAAATGTCAGTATAAAAAGCTGAATTCTGCTCCAAGATGAGCAAGGCCTTCCCTGTTGAGTAATTGCAAGAACGTGCAAAGTATATGTTTTTCTCAGTGAGATTAAGGGATTAGAGTCCCTGCGTGCACAGAACAGACTTCCCTGCTGCAGCAACAGCCTGAGTGAGTCTTGCAAAACTGCAAATGCGGTTGTGTCTTCATAATGCAACTGCATTCCTACAGGAGAGGAAACCCCTCAGGTTTGGGACAGTTCTTGGATGCAAAATAGTCACAAACCTTTCACCACGGAAGCTGCCTCGCTGTTCCTTCCAGGCAGGGTCTGTGCACTGTCAGCTCCAGGGCAATGACAGGCCACAGAGGCTGCTTTTGAGACATGAAGAGAGATTCTTCCCCAAGATATTCATTATCAGGCTGATTCAAAGCACCCTGCACAACCTTCCGCACCAGGGTGGCATATATGACATTGTCATGTATGTATATACACACATATATATACCCAAACACACGTACATATATACAAGTATATTAGTTCTGGTTATTTAGCTGCTAATTGTATGATTAGCAAAGGACAATGCATTAAATGAATCCCTTGTGGGATCACATAGCTTTTCATGAAGTTATACCAGCAATAATTAGGGGCCCTGTTCATTTCTTCCAGCTTTCCTATCTGATTAGGGAGAGAAAAGAAGTCCCCAGCCCAATTAGGCATTCCAGCTGGGAAAAGTGTGAATTTTGGAGGCTATTCTTCTCTCAAAATTGGCTGCATCCTCCTTAATTATTATAAACATATTAGTTACAGTAGTTTGTTTTGGAAGGTAAACAGAAATAAAACATTATGAAAAGTGATACAGTAGCAGAGACCACAACTATGTCTAACTCTGTCTGTGGATTCCCATAAATGTCAATATTTTCATTAGATGACTGGTGTTCTTACTGAAGTGGCCAGCACTGTTCCAGTAATTCATTATTTTCTCTCTTACTCTCCTTTGACTATGAGCCACCTCCTGCTGTTTGTGCATCTAGTCCAACTCGGTGGATTGCTCACAGCATCTGAAATGCCCTCACATTGAGACTGAAAAACAAATGAAATATTTCCCCCCAAGTCACAAGAAACTGTGCTAGGAAAGGATTTCCAAGCAGAGCTTGTTTGTGCCACCTGGAAAGCAGCCTTTTCACTACCCGTGATTGATAGTGACAGCTTAAATCCATCAAGATCCCACCCATCCCATCTGGTAGGCAATAGCGTTGCCCATGTTATGGGCACCCTGAATCCAGTGAGGCTGGATGTTACATCTGTGTGAAGACCAGGCAGGAGACCACCCCAGGCAGGGTGGGGAGCTTGGTGGAAAGCTGCTTCTGGAGTCCTGTTCAGCAGCAGCACTGGCTTTGGTTTTTCTGGGAAAGGTTCATCACCAACCCCAGCTGCTTGGAGGTGTTTGGGAGCATGAATTCAACTGTTCTCTGTGTTGGTTTTTTTTTTTTAAATGAGAGTGCCAGTTTCATTGACATCAGCCTCTTCTTGGTTTTGGTATCTAAGGGTTACAAGGCAGAAGTTTCCTTATAGATGTAAGATTTTAAAAATACATTCCCATGATGAAGAAAAATCCACTCTTAAAACATAATTATCTTCAAGCTGTAATCAATTATAAATTCAGGAGTTCCAATATCAGTTCAATACTGTGTTAATACTTCTTGGAAGCTGTAGCCTGAAGTAGTGTACCAAAAAAAGCATAACTCAGTCTAACTAAAATGTCTTTGGGGGAAAAAAGGGTCTTGGAAAATTTTGTTCATTTGTACAATACCTGCAAAGCTTGAAAATCATTCCTGTAATAATATGCAAATAGGAGAGAAGTCTTATATTAGGACAAATATCTTATGTATATGTTGTACGGTGTCTTGTCATGTTGGGAGATAGCTGGGTAGATAGGCTGATCAATTCATCAGTTGTACAAAAGCCTGACAGACCCTACCCTGTGTCACCAAGGTTCAGCTGCTGCAGGCAATGCAGCCGTGCACATCATCTGAACATGTTTGGAGTTGCGCAGTCAGCCCTACACATCCATTCCTCTGCTTACCCTGTGACACCTCTAACAGAATGGGTGTTTGCCTTCATTCTTGACATGTGTCCCAAATGCATCCAATTAATTTGCCAGAGGTACAGAGCTATTGAGGTCCTTGATAACTTCTGACATTTGTTACAATTCCATTCCATTTCATATTTTCATTCCATTTAGCATTTCCGAGGCATTTTCTTTCAAAGCTTTAACTTGCCTGCCCATGTGCCTCTGAGGGACATCCAGGTTTCATATCCATATGTTCAGATGGAAATAACATTTGAGTTGAAGATTCATAGTTTGGTCTAGGAGTTGCTGATTTGGCCTTTAAGACGTAGATTTTCAACAACCGAATCTTGTTTAAACTGGTAAATGCAGCTGCTACCCTGCCAATTTGTGACCTTATTTCCTTCTGGATATCCCCATTGGCTTGCATGTTGCTGCCAAGGTATGTAAATTGACCTATAGGTATTCCCTTGCCCTCTAAAGTAATTCTTCAGCTGGGAGTTGCTGGGGCTTCATTAGATTGACTTTAGAAAACTGATTATGAACCCCATCTGTTTGTGATTAAAAATAATTTGTTGTGATTACATGGGGAAATGTTGTTACTTTTGTCCCCTACAGCAGCTTGCCATGATGCAGTTGGTTTTCAAGATTTCTATCTGTTCAACCCCCGTGCATGCTCCTAACTCTCCTTCTCTGCTACTAGTTTCATGGGAACTATGTGCAGCAACCCTAGCTGCTTTTCTTACATTTCACTTAATTTAGACTAATAGTATTAAGAAGACAGTAGTCACAATTGTTCCAGTTTACTTGCAGAGGGGTTTATGTTTGTTTGTTTGTTTGTTTTTTGTTTGTTTGTTTTTGTTTGGTTTGGTTTTGTTGTTGTTTGGTTGGTTTTTGTTTGGTTCTTTTTGGGGGGGTGTATTTTTTTTCCCTTCAACTTAAATAAAAGAACGCTAGGTAAGCAAAAGTGAAAATGAAGAGAAGGAAAGGAAAATATGTATTTCTTGTGTCAGATGTAAACTAGTTTTACTGTTTGTATATCAAGGTGAATTTGTAACCTTTGAATGTCAAACATAAATGATTTCGTGTCTTTTCCCTGCAAAAGAGCCTTTCACCCACCACCAGTGGAAAAAACATCAGCTTGTAGGCATGATTGTACCTATCATAGGAGAGGCACAGTGGTAAAATAAAGAAAAAAAAACCCAAACCAAACAAACAAACAAAACACAAACAAAGAAACAAACAAAACAAAAATCAGAATTTCCAGAAACAAGATATTTACAGGCTCCAAAACTTTGGATTAAAAGCTCTTTTTTTTCTCCCTCCCCCCAGTTGCTTTTCCCTCATTACAACAAATGAGGGTTTTGTGAGCTTTAAGTTAGGATTTCATTAATATGTAGCTGGAGATTTCTTCGGCCTGAAATAAGACTTTTTGATCTTTCCCATATTGTCAGCTTGTGCATGAGAGTTGGTTTCCTGGGCAAACTTTTGATTTAGCAAATGTAGTAGCTATATGGTGTTTTGAAAACACTGTGATCTGCACATCTGCAGCAGCATGGGCAAGGATTGAGTGTGGCAAGGGATTATGCACTAAAAATGTGTGTCTGCTTTCCTTTAATTTTGGGTCGTCTTCTCAGTAAACTGCACAAAGAAATGAGTAAGAGCCCCAGGTTCATTATCATAAGCCTTGTTTTATATGTTCTATTATGTTTCCTATTACTCAGTTCCTTCACCAAATATGTAGAGAATTTTTTTTTTTGTCATCTTAATACAAACTTTCCCAGGAACTTTTATAATGTTTTTTGTTCTTTCTGGATATTTGCAGTTTCTACGTAACTAAGATAAGACAAAATCAACCTATCCATTCAGAACATTTTATGCCTAGATACATAGGGGTATGTATATATGTATATAAAACAGAATCACATGTGAAAGTTATATATTTTACACATTTCTGTTATACATAAAATAAGCTATGCAAGCTCTGCAGAGCATTATTTTGAAAACAGTCTTTGTGCAACAGTTTGTCCATCAGCTGGTGAAAAAAGCTGCAGTCACACTGTGACATTACTCCAGGTTCCCATCTTTGGCATCCAGGCCACAATTTGGCTCAGTAATGGCAATTTTATGTATAGTCTGTTCATCAGAGAGGTTGAAATTACAACTTTAGAATTTGCTTTATTTTGCAGTAATTCACGTTAGGCTTTTTTGGTTACAGTGACATTTTCTCTGACCCAATACCCTCACAACTATGTCAGCAATAATATATTAAAGACCATAAACTGTGGTCTTTCTTAGCTGTTGGGGGGGGGAAGCCTGTACACTTCTTGTGTGATGCTTGATAGGCATCCCCAAACACCAGCTGCCATCTGAAAAATTGCATGTCCAAGGCAGCAAAGCAGTGACTTCAACACCCTAAGCTGACCACCATCACTGGAGTTGTGAGATGAGGGAGTGGGAACGGCAGGGAATCCTGGAGGCCATCAGGTGCTCCTGTTTTCCCCAGCTTGGTCAGCAGACCTGGAGCTCCCTGGGGAGGACTCTGCCCTGTAGGGCAGCCCTGGTTGGTCGGTGGAGGTGACTCATTAAAGCCAGAGTGTGTGCTATGTGATTGCCAAGGTAACAAGATAATTGAAGTAATTACCTTTGCAAATTCTCGTGTTGATATTCTGCACGTGAGGCTGCCTGCCATGGGGCAACCTGAGGCACACATGCTGCAACCGTCATATCTGGAAACAAAAAATGTGTTTTCAGTATGGGGAGTGCATACTTCTGCAAAAGTTTGAGGTTTTGTTTTGGTTTGGGTTTTTTGGTTTTTGGTTTTTTTTTCCTGTTTCATAGGGCACAATGTTTTTTTTCCAAGTAAGTCAGTTTTTGCCTTGGGTACCCCTCCGAGACTCGTTGCAGATAGAGCAGCTGCAGATCTGGTTCTCTCCTTACATTTAAATAAACATTCCTGTCCTGACTGGCAAAACCCCTGTCTCTGGTTTCTGAGGTACCTGCATAGGCAGGGCTGCTAATGCTGCTGTGCAGATGCTGATGCTATCAGCCAAATCTGCTCCAAGAGAAAAAGCAGTAGAAAACTCTACCCTGTTGATAAGTGCAAACCTGCAGACACTTTAAAAATGTCCAAATGTCCAGCTGGGAACTGAGACCTCTTCAGTGAATAGCTGGGTCTCAGCCAACCACAGCAAGGCACTTTTCTGCTTGTGGATGGGTTAGTAAAGTTTGCTTTCCTCCATGTACATAAGCAGCAGCTCAAACCAGAGATGTGGGCTTGGTGGTCAGATGTCCCTGCACAGCCTCAATGCCCTTCACTCCCTGGTCCATCCGCAGCCCCACCGACAGGATGGGGAAACTTTTGTTCTGGTTTTGGTACACACTGACCGATCTGTGCTTGGTATTTCACTGGAAACAGGAGTATTCATTTCAATTGTGACCTGAGGCAAATTTAAATGTAGGCTTCCAGAAGTGTTAAAACAGTATAGACAGAGCTTAATGGGCCAGACTCCAAGCTCTATAAATTTAACTATTCCCATATATCCAGTGTAACTTACAAGTTGATTAAAACATGTGTGAATTGATTCCTGTAGACTGACACTTCACGGGTGGCTTTAGGCTGAGAAATGATCTGGTTTTCTTTAAAAAGTGCTCTATACCTTGTATGTATGGCTTGGAAGTTGTTTTAGAAAATCTCGGAGGCTGCTGATGTGCTGGACTGGGTGAGCTGACAGTTTGGCTGTGAGCTGACTGATTGTTACACTCCTTTTATTGCCTGAAGGTTGTAGAAAATGCAAACAATATGGGCCATGGAAAGAGAGCAAGAGTCACCCATCCCTGCCCCTCTTTGAATGCAAATTAGCTTCAGCCTCAGACAAGTGCATTAATTTTAACAGAATCATAGAATGGTTTGGGTTGGAAGGGGACCTTTAAAGGTCATCTAGTCCAACCGCCCTGCAGTGAGCAGGGACATCTGCAACTAGAGCAGGTTGCTCACAGCCCTGTCCAACCTCATCTTGAGTGGTTCCAGGGATGGGGCTCCTACCACCTCTCTGGTCAACCTGTACCAGGGTTTCACCAGCTTCACTGTAAAAAATTTCTTCCTTCTATGTAATCTAATTCTCCCCTCTTTTAGTTTAAAATCCTTACCCCTTGTCCTGTCACAACAGACCCTGCTAAAAAGATTATCCCCATCTTTCATAAAGGTCCCCTTTAAGTATTGAAATGACACAATAAGGTCTTCCCAGAGCCTCCTCTTTTCCAGGCTGATACTCCAGAATGGTTCTGAAGACACCAGAATGGTTCCTCACCAATGGCAGCATGCCCATAACAATTACCTTGAAAAGAAATGGGCCCTTTTGCTCCTGTAGTAAACCTACTCCAAATGCTCCTCTACTCTCATAGGGAGAACCCAGGTTTCAGGGGAGACTTATGCCTATGCACATCTTATGCCCTATATGTTTTACATGCATCTGATGATGCAATAGCTTGACCTCATGTGAAGGTCTTATGTCACTGGCTCTTGTTGAAGCACTTGCAGAAAAAGGTTATAGCATTCTTGGCAAGACATCATGGAGCCAGTCTTGATTGTTTTTTGGGCCATCACTAGAAACTTTCCATAAGCTGCTCCATTGTCCCATGCCAGTAAATATGTCAAGTCAGAGCTATCACCTTCTCCCTATTTCCACTTGCCTCGTATCTATTATCTTAAATATCAGTTGCTAATGTTACAAGCAAAGATAACTGATACACTCCAAAATCAAATGCCTATAAACTTGATTTTGATAATAGAAGAATGAGAAAAGGTGTATAATTTCAGCAAAAGTTTACAGTGTGCATTTCATTACCCCTTGGCAGGGAGGCTATTTCCAACGCTCCTCTCTGGTGCCGTGCAACACCCAGCTGAGACAATCTAATTTAGGTACTGGGTCTCCAGCAGTGCCCGGGGGGGTTGTTTCTAAGACAAAGCAGCCAACACTGCCATCACTATGTGAGGGTATAAGGCTTAGGATTAAACTCAGCCCAGAACTGATGGTTTGGGTTTTTATTTGGAAAATCACTATTGATCTGGCTTTGTCACTCTGCTGGTTGTTTTCAGTATTCATTTGCATTCTGTTATTTGTAGGGTGTGCAAGAAAGAGAAAGACTGATGAAATGCAAAGGCTGTGATGAAAGTATGGCTCTACAATGTTGCATGATGTTGTTTTCTATAGAATTAGACCTAAATAGTAAAATCAGCTTTGAAAAGGGAGTTGTTATAATCTTCAGCACTGTATCTCTCTAAGAAGGAACACAAGGGAACACAAGGAGCATGCTGGGGGTTTAGTGATTGCTCTGTGAAACTCCAAGCAATGCATTCCTGGGATTTAACTGGGAAACCAGAGGAGTGTGTTCTTGCCACTTGTAAATCGTATTACTTAAATCCCCCATTAACATATATAGCTCACTATCTATCTGGATAACTCAGCCTGCTGCTCTGCTTCCTGATAACCTAAACCAGACAGAGGGTTTGGACATTGTTTCGATTACTGAGATACCTGAAGTGGAAGCCTAATTCCACACCCTTCCTGTATTGCATGCATTTTAGGTCTTAAACTCTACTTTTATATCTTGATTATGGAAGGCATGGAGGTATGTGTCCAGTCCCAAGCCCAGGAGAAGTCCACACCATATCATTGCAAATGTACTTAAAGTTAGCAACCTGACAAGCAATGGCTGAATTGAATGGGGGAATATCATAGATGAATGGTGCATGTATTGTGAGTGAGAGATGAGCTTGTCACAGCCCTCATTTTGAAGGCTCCGTCTCTGGTATCCATCCACTGAGCTACTTATATCCCCATGCACCTCTTTATTAGTTCCTTGATTTCCATGTGACTTGTGTCATGGCTGGAAATGAGAAATCTGGCAGGTGAATGGACAGGAAATTCTCCTGTGAGTGAGACCTCAGATGCACTGTCATCTCCTTAAATATAATGGGATTGTCACAGTCTAGGGGAGCAAAACAACCTGAGTGGACCAGCCACACTGCCTTTGGAAGGAGCCTGACTTTGCTTCTTGCTGACCCCAGATGTTGCCATTAAAAACTGAACATTGGGAAGTCCTTGTAATTTTATCACAGTGAGAATAAGCCCAGGAGATGGGTGGTGTGTGCATGTGTGTCTTACTCTTCTGAAACATCTCTTGCATTTTTAATCTTAGGAGAATAGTTGCTAGGTTGTTATCCAGTAGTTTCAATGAAACATGTGATTTTTATTTCTTTATTTCCCCATCCTGATTGTGCCCATTCTTGTCTGAATAGACAGGCTGGGTAGGTCTCCTTCATGTGTTTTCTTTGTGAGGAGCAAAGAGGAAAGTTAACATCTCTTCAGTTTTGAGTATGTGAGTAGTTCCAAGAAAGCGGGACCCAAGATCACAGGTCCACCACTGGGGAGGTGCTTGGGCACTACTCTGACTTGAGACCTCCTTTTTCACCGCTTCTTTGCTATTTCTCTTACCAGAAAAGCTACTCTTTTTAGTCTGTCCCAATAACCTCTGGAGATAATAGGCCAATTATAGGAATTCTACACTAGAGACACCAAGGTGGCTATAATCCAACTTCTATACTTCAAGTGACCCAAAAAGCAAATCTCTATTCAGGGCATTTGAAAACAGAAGTTGGTTTGTGTTATATTTTCCTCAGGACCTGATGGAAAAAAAAACATTCAAAATCTCTTCAGGGGATATGTGGTTTTAGATTAGTGTATTAATCTTTATTATCTAAATTAATGGAATTTTTGCATTACATAAATGTTTATATAATATAATCCTTGCCAGTGCTGGAGGTAATGGGTGTTGCCACTGCACAATATTTTGCATTCTTTGATATTTACGTTATTTATGAACATATTGGCCAAAATTCCAAATATGTGCATAGTCACAGAGTTGCAAGCCTAACCTTGGAGTTTCTACCTCCTTAGCCACATGAAAAAGCAAGAAGGTGACAATGAGCAGAATCAACCTTTCCATAGACGCTGAGGTCAGAGGTCTAGGTAGGATGCAGATGTAAAGCTCTGACATGGGAGTCTATGAAGTAATTTCCTGGCTGTGGTGAGCACACAAACACAGTTTCAGGACATGTGGGACAGTGCTGAACGTATATCTGACAAAGGAATGCATTTTTTTCATGGTCTTTTTTCTGGACTTGTACATACTTTCCCTTTGCAAGAGTCCGTGGTTCAGCTCTTGCAGCACTTTTCAGACCATCCTACCTGGAAAGAAATCTAGGGCCTTTCAAATGCCAATTTTTTGGTATTGATAGTAGCATATTCTAACAATCCAAGGAATAATACTGCAAAATATTTAACACAGCAAGTTAACCGTTTTCAGTACTGTTTGAAGGACAAGTTATAAGCAGTGCTATCAATGGAGTCCTTCCTACTGCATCTAACTTCCTGTTCCTGTTTGCACAGTGCATAGAAATTGGAAAACATATAATACTGGTGCATGTGATTGTTAGCAAAGGTCCAAACCAGTGCATTTCACTTCCCTTTTGAGGGAATGTGGTGGTCTTTATCCTGATCCTTGGCTGGGATGGGAGGTTTGTATTCTCTGCTTTGTCCTGCCTCAAGGCAAGGGCTCCTTAGGGAAAACACAACCAGACCTCAGGCATTTTCTTCCCCTTGCATGGAAAAGGGTTTCAGTTGGAATATAACCCCAAAGTATCACAACTGTTTAATTTTTACTTCATACTCTTTAGCCTGAGAAATACAACAAAGTTCTGTGTCTCAAGAGAACAAAGTTTCTTCCAAGACTGCCAGTGTGCCCTCCTGAAAGTATATGAGTTTCTGACAATTTTCTTCATAGTACTTTTAGCCTCTTTGCTTCTTGTCCCAGCTGGAAGAAGAAACTGACAGAAGTTCATGAAAATAAAAAACAATGAGAGAAAGATATTGTAAATACAAACTTTCAAGCCTAAATAAGTCCTAATTATGATTTCATCCAAAGTGGCTCACATAATGATTTCTCCCAGGTTTTAATGCTGTAAAGCTGTTTTCTGCAGCACACAGTGACATTCCCATTGGTCATGCCAGGAACTCACATCCAGATTTATCACTTGAGCCTGAAAACATACAATGGTTCTTTAAAAGTTGCCAATTGCTTGAAAGCTAAATATCACTGCCTCAGATTAGGAGCACTCTCCAAACTAAGGATGTGAGGAAGTGCAGGGAACACTAAAGAAATTTTAGCTACTTATCTAAGACAAAACTGGCAAATTTTTAAGGTCATCTCCTCTAGGTATAATTTGGAGCAAAAACGATATGCCATTAAAGAAAGCAAAGGGCATGTCAGAGATAATTTCCTCTTCGTGTTATATTGTCATTCTGCCCTATTGCTCCAAATGTGATACGTGTCATCACTAATAATTCCTGCACCCCACAGCACGTCTGTTTTTCCCTTTAATTCAGTGGTTAGATGGACTGGCCAAACCGCATATGGTTGTGAGTTCCACTGGGGACATGGCTGGTATGTTTAAGAGACTGATGTCAAATTTACATTTGCGATGAAATGTATGAGATGATGTTCCAAGAGGCATGCTTTGTCACTGTCCTCTAGCCTAATGTAGTTCATTTTTAGTATTATTAATAAATTAACATTCTCAATTTGTAAGAACTTGGGGAAATTAATAATTGCACTCTGATGGCTCCTTTTACAACTTGTCCCCTGTGAAATCTGTTCTCTTTCCTGGGGATGGATGGATAGACAGATAGGAAAGTTAAGGAGATTTCCCTATTTCTACTTTCTGTATTTCAGAGTTTATCTTCTTGGACATAGAAAAAAACTTATCCACTGCTTTATTTGCACAAAGCTCATGAATGCGCAACGATAAATGCCTGATATTGGTGAAGTAAATCCCTAGAACCAGCCCTGAGCCTCCATGCCTGAAGTTCTTCCTTGCCCAGGTGCTGTGCTTCTCACAAGCTGTGTCCTTCCCTGCGCAAGGCAGCTTTCCCCAAAAAAACCCCAACCATCACCAACAGGACTTCCTAAGCTAACTCACGTATAAACAGCGACCCTATTTATACTTCCCAGCAATCTTTCCTGTTAGTAGCAGGATTACTAATTGCTGGTTTACAGCTCCTTCCTCTCTGCAGCAGTCAGACCAGTGGAGCCTGGCCGCACTCCAGGATTTTTGCCGCGGAGGAGACAGGCATTTCCAGCCCTACTCCTGCAAAGCCAGCTCCACCCTTGCCGGAGCCAGGCCAGCAGCAAACCCGGCTGGCTTTATTTTTTTCCTAGCACAGGTCTGTGTTTGCAGAGCCTCATGGTTGATGCTCGCATGGGGATGTGAGTTCAGGAGGTGACCTGGCCTCTCGCCCCTGATTTGTTTATCCCAGAGCGGAACGGAGGGTTCCTATCAAGCAGCTCTTAATTTGGGGAAATGATGTGCAGTTTCCACTCAGAAACTCTTAATTAAATAGTCTGTGTAGGCTTGAGAGTGGGTCTGTGTTTAGCTGAATGCAAGTTCTGTTTTCCTAGGGGTGGGCAAATGGCAGGGTACATTAGGGGACAGATGCGTTCACTCCAGAATAAAAATGTCCAGTGCCAGCTCTTCCTGCCCCAGCATAAGGACAGCAGAAGTGCAGAGGTCCTGCATGGATTGCAGTGTTCCTGGTTCAGATTTGAGCATCTAATTTCTATATCAATATATGTCATTTATCTAGGAAGACTGCTTTCCTTCACCTTCAGGAGGCAAAACACTCTAAAGCCAGGACATTAACAATCCTTGTGTACTCATCATGAGTAAAAGAGGCTGGGTTTTGTTCAGAGACACGGTTTATCAAATGAGGTTCGCACTCCCTTTACATCCTTCTGCCTTCACAGTTTTATTTTAGCTTTCTTTTTCCCTCAGGGTTTTCCACTGACTGAATTGTCTAAACACTTTGACCACCACTGCCAAATTATAAATACTTTCCTTCAGAGATGATCACCTAGATCAAAGTCGACTGGCTGCCTACAGAAGGGGAATACACAGCACATGGAGTTCTTAGCGCTTTTATTTATCATCTACAGTATCTTAATTATTAACATTATGACAAAGACTCAGGCTTCTCCCATGGGCCTGGGGACAGATGCAGTGATGGGCAGGAGGGAGGATGGCTTGCAGGCAGGAGGTTGTGTTGTCCCTCCAGGTACCATCGCAGTGCAGGCAGAGCCAAGGGTGCTGCTGTCAGGGTGCACATTGGACATCCCTGTTTCTTGTGCAGTTAACTACTGAGTTTGGGGTTCTCAGACACCCCAGGCACCTCACCCCAGGGCCTGGCACCTTGCAGAGGGAGGAAGGGGCATGGAAGCACAAAAGCTTAGCCTTTTCTACTCTCACTCTGTCTCCAGTGCTGAAGAACTGCTTCCACCTACTTTTCTAAAGGTGACTTTCATCAGGGGAAAAAAAAAAAATCTATGGCAGGTTTACAGGTATGTAAACACCTTGTTTTACAAACAGTAATAGAAAAGCCTGACTTGACCTGACAGCTTTTCCTTAAGGAAAATATTCCCTGTCTATAACGAATCTCCTGTCACTAATGCCTGTTTCCAGAAACAAACTGTGCTGTTCCAAGAACGTGTTGCACAAGTGAATTCATAACAAAGTAATCACGGAGAAAGTGGGTTCCTTACAGCAAAGCTGTTATAAAGCATCGCAGACACAGTTATTTTAATCTCCTGAAGTGTCTCTATCAGTACTTCCCTTCCTCTGAGCAATTTGGACCAGAATGACAGCAGCAATAATTGAAGGATGAGTCATTGGCTCTATTGTAGGTGAGACATCATTGCAGAGGGAAGGCCAAGAAACAAATCTTTCAAATGGACTTGTTTTTGTACTGCTGCTGTAGCTTGCAGCCTGGCAGGCTTTATAATGGCACCACAAGTGTCACTGCATATCAGCATTGATGCTCCATTTTCAAGTTTCTGGTTCACCTCCATAAAGAAAATCACTCGTATGACTCCTGTTATATGAGATCTTCGTTTCTGAGCTCATGTTTTTACACCAATATTGGTCGAATAAACATGTTCTTTGAGTGTATTCTATGAATTTGTTATTTGAAAAATGTTATAGGATGCTAACTATTAATTCAGACTAGGCCGTTTGGGAGTCTCTCTTTCTCTATAGAAATCAAGCATTACAAACATTTAAGACTACATAAAGGAAACAGTGCTTATTTAAGTGCTCTTAATAACAGCTATGACCATGTTATAAATGCATTATGATACTCAGTAAGTACCTGTATCATTGTGTTTGCAATACACTGTTTGCAAATCCCATCTCTCACCATGTGGTCTCTGTGCCCTGAACAGTGTCTGAATACAGAAATATGCCAGTGAGAACCCAGTCCCAGAAATCCAGATTTCATCTGGGTTTGAGGCAGTAGAAGGGACGTAGCAAACAACTCTGAATTCTTGAACTTGCTGTTGAGATCAGGATCTGGGTCCAGACAAAAATGGGCCATCAAGGTTTAGAAGAAGAGGAGTGTGAAACTGTGATTAGAGAGTGAATCAGGATTTTCAAGTTTTCCACACTGCAATCTTATCTGGAGTTAGATCAATACTGAGGTCTGAAAGCCCTGGAGTGAGATATGGGGAGAAAACCTGGCATGCAAAGATACAGGAGAATAAATAGAGGTACAGGATGTGAAGGGCAGGGGAACTGCCTTTTGGAGTTGTGGCTTGGATTGCCATAGAATCATATAGGTTGGAAAAGACCTTTAAGGTCATCAAGTCCAACCGCTAGCCCATCCACCACTAAACCGTGTCCCTCGGCACCACATCTGCATGTCTTTTAAATCCCTCCTGGGACGATGACTCCACCACTTCCCTGTGCAGCCTGTTCCAAGGCTTAATGACCCTTTCTATGAAGGCATTTTTCCTAATGTCCAATTTAAACCTCCCCTGGCACAACTTGAGGCCATTTCCTCTTGTCTTATCGCTGGTTACATGGGAGAAGAAAATGAGCCCCACATCACTACAACCTCCTTTCAGGTAGTTGTCCTGCTGGCCACTCTATTTCTGATACAAGCCAGGATGCTGTTTGTCTTCTTGGCCGCCTGGGCACAAGGTGCCAGGTAAGTACCAGAGTAAGTACAGAAGTCCTGACAAAATGACTTTTGCCATCGACAACAGACGAGCTGCTTTTGTGGGATGCAGAGGCAGGAAAAGAGACTGCAGGGAGTAGGGTCCTGCCTTCCCTCTGGAACATCTGAAGCTGACCCTGGGGATGCAGGACAAAACTAAGCACATATCACTGCTCTGAACTATTCACTTAAATTTATTAAGCAATATACTGATTAGATGAGAAAGGAAATGGACAACCTGCTTTTTCAACCATTTATCTGTATGCAGAAAGTTGGGGTTTTTTTGTCTCAGAAAAGACTTGAAATTCACCCTTTTCCCAGGGTGGGAACCTGGAAAGAGAATTTTATCCTGTAAAGGAGGCACAGGGGTTAGGGAACTGCATGTACCTGGCACTTTTAAGGATGCACTCACCGTCTCTGGGGGCTGGGGCCCAGGAGGCAGCTAATAAACGGTAACATGAGCTATCTTTTGTGTGAGGTGAAGGAGCTTTGGAGCCAGGCAGGGAGGAGGGAGGGCTGAGCCAGCCAGGAACATGCACTGACTAGCACCAAGGCAGAGAAAACAGCTCTTGGAACCACTTCCATAAATTTTCTTTTCCTTGAAGCATCCGACAGAAAAAGAGAGAGGGGTAGGGAGGGGAAAGGGAGGGAAGGAGACAGATGGAAGTGTGAACAGAGCCGTAAAACCTTGCAAAAGCAGGAATAGACAATCATTTCCTATTTTGGCACAGCTGCCCCCTGTGACGGCTGGAGAGCCTCACTTTTAAGAGCTTGCTGCTCTCCACCTCTCTCAGAGCTTGCCTGGGGTTCGGGGTTGATCTTGGAGAGTTCTGTGTGAAGAAACAAATGAATCAATGAAGCTGGAGGACTCAGCAAGCGCAGTGAGCAGGCAGGGACATGCAGAGAAGCAGGGCAGGGAGGGACCAGGAATCCCCCAGCAGCAAAGCACCTCTGAGCGGGGCTGCCAGCCATGAGGCTCCTCATCCTGGTCACTGCCAGGCCTCAATGGGGCCATCGTGGCTTCATCACCTCTCTGGGACCAGCACAGCTTTGTCCCATCTTTGGCACTGACGAGGAGCCCTGATGGGGGTCTTAGAACACACACATAGCCCCACACACAACCACCACCAGTGCCATGCATGTTTGGAGTAGCTGTAATGGGGCCTGAGAAACGGCTCCTTTCTCATGATCAAGTCCTGAAAATTGCAAAACAGTCATTTTGACTTTTACTCTGTCCTCTGACATCCTCCCGTTAACACTGTGGCCCTGTGCTGAGGAAGTATTACTTCGTGTGAGGAAATTGTGGATGGGAAGAAAGTCAATATTAACACATCATTAATCATCAGGTATTTCCTAGTTCTGAGTACTTTAAACAACAATGAAATATAAACAAAAATTATTTCTTTTCAACCTGTTGTAATAATGGCTGTACCATTAACTGTTTCCTTATCCATCATCATGAGAACATGTAGTTAGTTATATGGCAGCTCCCAGGCAAACAGTTTGAAGACAGGCTCCTGTTACCATCCCTGTTTCACGAAAGTGTCTTCCCCCGGATCATGGAAGTGGCCTGATCCATACCTCTTTTGAAGCACTGAAATCAGTCGTGTTGACTTGCTCTGAGGATTTGGAGAAGACTCTGAGTCAGAGTGTGGAGTAGCAAAACCACATCTGCTGATGCCCTCAGCTTTTGTCTCCTAGATTAAATCATCATTCTCTTTGAGAGAGGAAAAGGGATAGTGGGAGGCACAGTCACCAAGGCAAAGAATAGGACTGACTAAAGCATATAAAACTTAGAACCATTGTTCTAAGAAGGGCTTAGTGAAAATATTTTGTATCTAATATGACTAAGAACACAGTAATATTCACAGAGCCATAACTCCTTCCAGCAAAGGCTTCGAATGCAAACCAGATCATATGGCTTCCAGACAGAAAAAAACAACTGGTTATTACTGCAACCACCCTGGTAACTTCTCAGCTGTCTTTACTGTCATTCCAGATGGTAAAGCGGGGGAGCAGAATATGGTGTTACTAATTCTACAGCAAGGACTTATCTGTGCTTGCTTTCATACCCTTCCAGAGCAAGCTAGTCCTTTATTTTCTACACTGACTCAGGTCGGTTGCTGTTAGGAAATCAGAAAGACTGCTGTAATGGGAATTGTCACTGAAAGCTGAAGACATCTAACTAGCTAAGCTTTGTAGAAAACCCCAACCTTAACATTCTAACAGCTGAATGGCCCTAGAAGTGAAGAGGAATGGAGTTGTGGCTGAGCTAGAGCAGGTTTCATACCAGGGGCAGTCACAAACCCAGCTCCCAGCTGCAAAAGACATGGTGGAATATGAATGAACACTCTGGATGCCAGGGACTTGGCAGGCACCACGGAGAACGTAGCAATAGGGTTACTGCTGTTACTGGGGTGACTTCAGTAGTGAAATAAACTGTTTTGTGAATGCTTAGAAATGGCTAATTCCAACAGTGTTCTGAAATTCAGGTGCAAAGAGAAAGTGAAGAATGATACACACTGAACTATCTGTTCCCAATGTGTAAGTGATGAAGGGAGAGGATCGAGGTGCTCCAGAGTTAGAACATGCAAACAGAAAGCACAGTGCATTAGTGTGAGAAGATGCAGTGTGCACTTATTGCTGGAAAGAAAAGACAGTTTTGAAATGAAGCATCTCCTCTGTAACCTAAAGGGGAGAGCACTGGGTACAATCCTGGCAATTTGGACTCCAGTCTATGTACTGTTGGGTGACCTTGGGAAAGTCACTTCAAGTCTGTGCAAGGCAGGAATAGTCACCTCCTTTTGAAACTTAACTAGAAGAATTAATTATTATGGTGCTATTTTGGTTGTCTCCAGACATCTTTCTCGGTCAATTCAGGTCTTGTATCAGGGTAGCTGTCCTCTAACATATGAGATGCTGGACAAGCTTAATCAGGTGTCATTTATGAAATTAAATGGGACGAAGTTTAACTCGCAGTTTAACAAAAACCCAGCTATATTATGCACTGAATCATCACAATGTCAACCTCTTCAGAATTTATGTAGCTTAAACAGACCATAGGCTGTTGCTAAGGAAGATATTATAATATTACAATAACAGTGAAGTGTTGTAAGAATTCTCTGATGGAGGCACTGCTTACTTTTCAGGGTTCTCTCAAGTTTGTATGGATGGCATTTAATCTGATTGCTTTTCACAGGTCTTACCACAAAGCTTATCCTTTATTTTCAAACAATGAGTAAAGGTATTTGTCAAAAGCTACAGAAAATCCTGGAAGCAAGAAGTACAGTCAGTGTTTGTGCTTGCTCAAAGCTATGGAGACTGTGTTTTGGCTCTGTCTGCTTACTGTCTTTTTCTGTGAAACACAGTGATTAAAATAGAGTGTGTTTTATGCTGGTGTTTGGAATCAATATTTTTTTCCTTTCAGCACATTTGCCCAGTGAGTGTTGATGCAGCCGACTGAGGAATGAGACACGCACTGCTCCTCAGTGCCAGTTCACTGCGTCTCTGTTCTCCCTTCTAACACCCCTGAAGGTCATGCTTGAAAAGCAGGGAGAGGTCATATAGATTCTGCAGTTTCAGAAGTTCACCATTCAAAAGCATTTAATGTGTGCTTATTAATCACACGATGTGCTTCCTGCATTACCCAGCCGAGCTGGGCTTTCTGGGCGCACAATGGTGTTGTATTTATTGCGTATCCTCCAGGGCAGAGATTTAATGTTTGGCCAGCAAACAGGAACAGAATGTTTTCGTCGTCTGTGACTAATGTAATGACTAAGCACAGGGCTCCAAATGGATCCCAGATCTACTTGGGACAGTGTGGGGCAGGATATAAAGTAGTTATCATCTTAGATGCCACTCTTAGTCCCAGGGAAAGGGGGAACACAACCACCCCTGCTGATCCCACCAAAAAAACCCCATCGGCTGCCAATCAGAAACCATTTAAAGGTTCTTAGAGAGATGAGAGTCAGTTTTGAAGAAATTGAAGAAATCCAAAGTTGTTGGTAAATTACGATATTCTTAATGAATTTTAATGAATGCTGATCTAGGAGTCATTGAGGCACATATGCACAGTACTGTGAGGATGACAGGGCATCACCTTAATCTAAACAACATGAAAAAATAGCAGGCCAAAACCTCTGTGACTGATCAAACAGGAACTTGCAAGGAAGTAAAGATGATGTTATTTTAAATTATTTGTGCTTCTTACTGTTTCTTCCCCTAGATTGCTTATGTAGATGAGCTAGAGATGTTAGATATTAATTCTATGCTCTAGTAGCATATTTCATAACACTCTTTAGCCTGTTAGTGTTTCTCATGTCATGTGAGAAAGGTTGTGTGAAACATTGAAGGATTTTGAAACTCTTTTATTTGCAGTAATAATAACAATAGAAATGAAATTAAATCTAACTTTTCAACACTGCTTGCATCTGATTTTTTGTAATAGAAAGAGATTTCAGTACCTTATCAGAAGTTCACCACAGCACAGGGGCATCTAAAAACATACTAGTATTGGGGAATGTCTGAATTCCTTCACTCTCTCTCTTTCTCTCTCTCCATTTTTCCCACACTCTCATCCCTTCAGTTAGAAAATCGCTAGGATAAATAGATAGGCTCTGCAGATGGTTGCAGGACCATTTATAGGCATAGATCTTCCACACACACTTCAAAGAAAACATGGATGTTTAACATTATACTGTGGTACTGAAGGAACCGCACAGAAGTTGTTGACCTTCCATTGCTTCTCTATCCCTAGAGATGAACAGAAGTTGCAGGTTCTTATCAGATGGGGAGGTTCCTCTCCTTAATAACACTTCTGTTGTGACATTTTTTTTTTTTTTTAATTTCTGCTTGAAAATTTTGACATGCAAGTTAATCAGTTCTTGAGATTTTTGTCAGATATTATTACCTTCTCTGTGAAAGTATGTATATGGCTCTGTGCTCTACATAACCCAGGCTTGTGTAAAGATAAAATATTTAAAAATATGCAGTTGGGTTTTCTTTACCTTGGCCTTATTAAGTATAGAAAATAACCACTCGTGCTTGTGTTGAAGGAAAGTGTTTCTTTATGGGTTAGTGAAATAAGCTATTCAAAACCACTAAATCCTTCCAAAATACCCTTGCAGAGCTGTCAAAGTCAGTGAGACCTCGAGTTATATTATCAACAGCATGCTGTTAACGTTGCCAGAGTTTGAGGGAAGCATGAGTTTGACACTAAGCCTATTCAGGAATGACATAGCATTCTCTTAATCAATTACCATACATCGTCATCTCACGATGCAACCTTCCTTTTTGTGTTCTTTTCCCTGTGCTCACCCTTCCAGAGCAGGTCAGCGTGCCTGTGTGGGACTGTTACTGAAAGCAAGTATTGTGCAAATAAGAATGGAAAGTCACTTGAATTTTTTCTTCTTGTATTCTCCTCTTGGTCAAAAAAGAGCAGAGCTGATGCAGTGGGCATTTTTTTAACAGGTGGTCTCATTTTCCTCTCTGGGACTTCTCTGAGAAACAGTGATTTGAAAGATCACGACTTATGATTACAGGCAATTCATATGAACCAGGTTGTTGCATCAGAAAACAAAACAAATGTCAACAGAAAGTTACGTGTATCATAGCACACTTGCTAAAGAATGTGTTGTCTGTATTAACAAAATAATTGCAAATAATTCCTCCTATATTTTAAACATTTCTTTTTAGATTTCAAGTGGTGTTGCCCTTAACCCAAAACTGTTTTCTACACTGAAGGTATTTGCTATACGTCCTGTGCCACTTACCACATCAAAACCCAGTTGTTATGGTGTCTGGCAATACGTATGGCAGGTGGTTAGAAATTAAGCAGCACTGCTTCTTCAGAGGCAGAAAATTTCTATTACTAGCGTCTCATATAGAACAAAACCTTGAGCTTTTTCAGTGATGGGTGATAGTTTCTTTCTAAACTGGAATGACAAGATTTTATGATCTACTAAGTAGGTAGAAAATGAGACACATATACACACTCTTAAGTAGGTCTTTCAATTGGAAATCACTCCTGTATGTGCACTTTAAGAACTCCAAGAAAAACTCCAGTATAGGGAAAAGTCCACCTTGTTCCCAGCTGGAATGAGATGTGTTCTTAGTATTGGGAGGTTTGCAGGCTTTGCTTGGTCGTTTGTGTATCTCAGATTTATGAATCTAATATTCTTAAGTAATTTTCAATTGTGTACCTGCTTTTAGAATAAGAGCTCATATATTTGCATGTAAGAGAGTGACTGCATTTTTCAAAATGCTGAAGATCATCTGTGGCCCATACCACTTTCAGATGGCTCACTTCAAGTGCTCACAGTGGCACTGAAGCTGGCTTTTATCAGGAACTTGAACTACACACAAACAAAATAGTTTGACAGGTTCAGTTAGTACTTTCTAATTTTTCACATAAGGCTGGTTCATTTCTGTGCAACAGTGCAAACTTGTAGCTTAGATTGCAGTGTCTTGGAAATGGAAAACCCCAGCAAAGGGAAGTGGTTGGGGTGGAGAGGAGAGCAGTATGTGGCATTAACTTTTCTCAGTGCTTTGAGAAGAAAAAGATTTTTATCCATGTCAATTCCTATTTTTTTCATTAATTTTCTCTACACTTTAAGCCTCCTTGGAAATCTTTGCCATATTGATGTGGGAAGGGATGAAGTGCATGCTTTCAAAATTCTAAAGAATACGTGCTGTACGTAGTGGTTGTATTGAACCACAGTGCACTGGTGCCTGTATCTTAGACTTGGCAGGGAAGCAAAGGGCTATCTTATGGGATGTGTCTTAAGGAAGTCTGTCTGGGTTACCTTTGGGGCATTACCATCTTCTTTTCTTTTTGAGAAAAAGACCTCTGTTGAAAATCAATTTCATTATCAAAATCTGAAGAGTCCTCCTTCCTGGTGTTCATGGTTTTGATGGTCTTTTCTTGTCACCTGGCAAGAGGAGATTTACTTCAATACATGGCACAGGAAACTGGAAATTGTAAAGACACACTTAATTCTCACCACTACTGTTGTTTTTTCAGTGTCACTGCTGTATAAGGCACATTGCTGCTAGAGGAAACACTTTCCTCAGGTAGATAGCTTTAATTCCTTGAATTCAACCTAATCCAGAGAAATAGGTGGAAAAATTTTTAGTTATTTATTAGTGCTACTAGTATGAAATGTGCCACTACAGGCGAGAGCAAACCCAACTGAACAGATGAGTGTCAGCCCCTTGCGTGTTAGCAAAATGAGTTTCCCCCAAGTCTATAAAATGTATAACAGACTTTTGAGACTTAACTATTAAGTTGATGGAGGATAGCCAAGACTACCAGTGCAGTGGATTAGGGAACAGTCTGCAAGTACAGCTTGAAGTATATAAAATTCATATACCATTTGGAGACCAAAAGTAAAGGCTATGAAGAAAACTATGCTGCCAGCTAAACAGACCCTTATTTAGTTCATAGTCTTAATAGAGCAGCTTGGTGCAGGTAAATAAAATCACAGAATCCTCTCTTCAACTCTGTCTTAGCCTAGAAGATAACAATGTTGAAAGATTGCAATCACTTGCACCTAGTGGTCTTCTCTAGGTGGGTAAAACACCATGTCTTTCTGCCATTCTTCCCATTTTCCATCCTCTTTCTAGCAAAACATCTCTTTCATGCTTGTTCAACTTGATTTGCCCAATAGCTCATTAACTATTCTGAGGAGCATGTGTTAAGAATCATGGAGAATAACTGGCTGGTTTTTTAGCTCTGTATTGCCATGAGAGGCCTGAGCCTGTAATTATTCTTCCCACTAGTATTCCTTGTGCATACCCATTGTGCCTCTGCTTCAGAAGTATCTATGTCAGTGAGCATTGCTGGGCTTATGACCGCTATGGTTTCATACAATCATAGAATATTTTGGGTTGGAAGGGACTTTTGAGGTCATCTACTCCAACCTCCCTGCAGTGAGCAGGGACTTCTGCAACTTGATCATGTAGCTTAGAGCTCCCACCTGACCCTGAATGTTTCCAGGGATGGGGATTCTACCACCTCTCTGGGCAACTTGTTCCAGTTTCAATATGCACTGGTGATTTGACACCTGCCCTGCACCAATCCACCCCAGCCTCTCCCACC
>JANHGN010021845.1:116767-160035 GCA_024605025.1 Megaceryle maxima | reverse complement strand
TATGATCCTGCTCTGGCAGGGGGGTTGGACTCAAAGATCTCCAAGGTCCCTTCCAACCCCTAACACCCTGTGATACCTGTGATGTTGTACGTCTTGATCGTAACCTGATGGGGCTACAGAAATCTGTGACCTGTCACTTAATATAGAAGTGATCAAAAGAAACTGGAAGAAAAGTTATACTTCAAGACTAGCTTCCTTGTAAGAGATGAAAATATGTATTACAATGCAAAAAGATGTCTTTTTTCTTCTTTTTTTCCTTCTTTTTATTTTTTTTTTAAACATATGGAAAGAAATGGGGAGGTTGCCTACCTCTCTGCTGAATCAGAGTCCCAAAGCCAACATCCAGGAACACCACCATGTCACAGTGCCACCATATTTTTCCACCTCTATTTTTCCTTGCTTGAAAATACACTTTGACAACTCTGTTGCAGGAGAGGGCAACTCCCTAGACTCCTCACCCAAAGTAGATAGTGTCTGCTCAGTCATAATGGTGTGGTCATAAGGTCTTTAGTGAGCCTTGCAGATCTAGTTTTGTTAAAAATTAATGTTAGAGATTCATAGTGATACTTCAGATTTCCTTTCATTGAGGAGTTTCCTATTCCTAGTCAGGTTATTCTCCTATTGCTACATACAACTTTCACAAGTGCCATAGAAGGAAAAGGAACAATAAATTCTAGCAATCCCTGCTTTTCCATCTTAGCCCATCTTTTTGATGCTTCTTTTCAGACCCACAGCTTCACAGCATGATCACAGGCACTTGTGTGAGGACTTTACAAGGAGTACGGTGAAGAAATGAGTACTGGGGAGTGACCAGAAGATGATAAGGCTGGATGTGCCTACATCTTAGACATCTGCATTTCCAAGCTTCCTAGGACCAATTCTGGTAGAAGACACCTCACTATTCCTGCTCTTTCAGGCTGGAGTCTTTCTTAGTCTTCCTCACACAAAGCCACTTTTTCACTGGTGTGATGATGTTTGTTTGGTTTGGTTTTTTTTCCTAAAGTCAATCTTGCAGAGGACAAATCATTTCTGTCTTTTGCATCCACAATAGTGCGGGTGAAGATGAACACAGAAGTGTAACTGAGAGTCTACTTATTATCCTATTGTAACTGCACCTCAGAGGTAGACAATTGCCCCAGGCTTAGATTTTCTAAAAATTTATGTGTATCAAAAGGGATCTTGTACAGGCAAAAAGCAGCAAGTTGATTTTTCCAAGAGCAGATTGCCATTTTAAGCAGTTGTTGGCTTAATAAGTGAAACAGCTCAGGGCTATATGCATGCCATAATGATTGCATTTTGTAAGGAAAGACTGTGCCTATGGGTCTCAAAGTTTCAGAGCCAAGACTAGTCATATTTGTGGTCTATAAGTCTCAACCCCAAGCTATTCTCACCACCATAGATAAGGGGTAGCTGATCATAGAATAACACTGATTTTAAAATAACTCACCACAACAAAATTAAAATGACCTAGTCAAGTAATACAAAGAGTATATGATTGACAAGATAGCTATTCTTTGAATTGTACTGTAGGCAGTAAATAGCATCTTCTGCTTCTGTCTTAAAGCCATCTGGCATCTGTCCTTCCTCAGTGAGCCTTCAGCTCTGAAAGCTGCAACAGCTTCCTCCTGAATACCTCTGGAACTGGTGGCAGCAGCATGCTCATGGGTTCTCATTCTATCACAGGGTTCTTTTCTGGTTTTTTTCAGAAGTGTTTTTCCCTGATGTAAGCAGCTGTACAGTGTGGAAGTTTTGCCTCTTACACTTGAGCTCAGGTGGCTTAAGCATACATTTGCACTTCCTTGGGGTGGGCAGTGAGACAAAGAAATGCAATAGCAGCAGGTCCAGTTTCTAATCTATCTTTGTCCCCATCAAAATTTAAGTGGCAGCTAAGATTTTGTTGAACTGTAATCTAGATAACTTTACCTAATGCCAGAGTTCAAACACGTGCCAGGCTTCTCTTTACAACCCCTTCCTGCCAAAGAAATACATTGACTATATACAGCTTGGGTGCATAGGGCTTATATATTCTGTGCAACATGAGCTAGGCTGTGGTCTATGTGAATCATGGCACAAAATGCATCATGCCTCGGATCTGCCACGTGAGTGTTTGCTTCTTGTTTGGAAAGGGATTCTTTCTGTTACTGTCTTACTTGGGCCACAGGAGAGCTGCAGAAAATGTAAGGGGGAGACCATTTCTGCTCCTGATTTCTGCTGGAGGAGTTGCACTGCCTATCCCTGCCTTACAATCACTGGAATGGGTCTGTTAGGTGCCCTGTTGTGTGGCATATTGGAAATAAAGTCACATAGGAGTGCAAACTATCCCTGCCCAAGGCCCTGGTTCCCAGCGGGACGAGTGGCTTCCTCCATGTCACTGGGGCTGAAGCAGCAGCAGGATCTGCCTGTAGCATGTTGGCAGCCTTTCCCAGCACCTCAACTGCACAACCATTCTCATCTCACAGAAGCAACAGGAATTAAGAAAGACTAATAAAACACCAGGTTTTCTTCTATTTTTTTTCTGCCCCCTCACCCCCCCAGTATATGCTGGAATGCAATCTGATGAACAGAAAGCTCTTGGAACTTGTCAGATGGCTTTGTAGAAAGTAAAATGCTCCCTCTTTCAAGACTGGTATGTTTTCTGATGTTGTCGTGGAGGTTTTTTGTTGGGGTTTTGTTTTGTTTTGTGTTTTTTTTAAGTAAAAAGGAGAATTGTAACTTCCTTTACACCGGTACATTAGCATAATACGTTCCTGCCTTCAGGTACTGTATGTCATTGTTATGAGTACATTTTGACATCTCTCACACTTCCAGCACTCCAAAGATCCATGACAGAGCTGAATGAAAACTTTTTTTGACTTGGCAGGAGCAGTAAGAACACATAAAACCTGCCAGCTGTCAAGGATGTAAATGGTGATTTTGTTTCACTTTTTTTAATGAATTAAAGCAGGATTGAAATCTGTCCAAAGACAGCATGTTTGGCCTTGCAAGGAAAGAAAAAAATGAAAGGGAGGGATTTTTTTTTTTTTTTTTTCTCTCTCTTTTGGCACTTATGCTCATACAGTGTTTATTCTTGGTAGCACAGTATAGGACAGAGATAATCTACTGAAAAAGCCTTGGTCGTGGCTGTCAGACAGACACCTTAGCAGAGAAGCATTTAGGGGACTGAAAACAAACAAACAAAAATATTCTCCCTTGTTTCAAGCCAGGCACATGAAAAAAAACAGCACCCATCACTGTTTTGGGGAAGGATGGCAGCAAATCACCATTAGAAATCATTTTGTGTATCCTTTACACCATAGTCCCATTGAAGCCAAACGAAAATCTGGTGCCTTGTGCCATTTTTTTTTTCCTTACAAATGAAGTTTTTGCTGCTATCTTACTGATGCTGCATTTTGGGGTGGGAGTAGTTGCATCTTTCCTTTGTAGGGCTGGCATTTGAACCATTGTGTACCTTGGAGTAAGTGTGGATTTCTGGTTTCCTGCTCTCAAAATCCAAAAGCAATATGGGTTGGAGCTTCTAGGAGATGTCCTGCATGTTCATACTTACCCTGTGCAATCAGGGCACCCTCCTCTGTGGAAAAACGTTGTGGTTCTGAGCACTGCATATCCTTAACCTACATTTCTTGCTATTGAAAAGTCAGCTCCAAAGCTTGGTTAGGAAAAAAAGGCTGGTTTAGAAATTGCAATTTAGTTCCCATTTTCTTTCTTAGCTTCTTAAATTCTGCACTCAAATTACCTTTGACCATTATCCACAATTCAGTCTGGTTTGCTTGTGACTGAAACATGACATTCTCATCTATTTATTTAGTTACTAAAACTGCACATGTAGCTGCACATCTGCTCCTCTCGTGGACTTTTACTCTGTATCACATGTAGCCAAGCACACTGTGCCCACCTCTCTATACACAGTTCTATCCTTGTCCAGAGGTAAAAACATGATAAAGGATTTGCCAGGTGCTCTGCCTTTCATGACTTAATTTCTGCTTCAGATTTTCAGGTGATCTCCCTTTCAAGAACTAGCCAATTTTAGATCATAGTTTCCAAGCTCTTAAGTGGTTAATAGTGATGAAGGCTATCTCAATACCTTAAAAGCTGAATTGTAGTTGTCTTAACCCAAGCAGAGAGAAATGAAGTCTGTTCTTTTAGAAAATGTAGCACCCCACATGAAAGTAAACTCATATTGACTGATGTTCTTGGACCAAAGATCATCCTGGAAGTCCAGCTCAGCTTTGGACTTGGGTGAAGCCCAGTGCAAGCACATCTCAAATAATGCGGGCTGAGCTGGTCTTCCGCACAGTGCGAGAGGTTCCCGTGTGCCTGGCAAGAGGTGAATGCAGCAGATTAGCTTTTGCAGAGGTTTAGAAACAGGCTTCAACTTATACTTTGTGAATCGACCTATTAATTCCATGTGACTTCTCAGGAAAGCCAAGCCCATGCTGTACATCAGCCAGAAGGTTTAGACAAAATAAAAGTGAAGAAATTTGTTCAGACAAAACAAAGTGAATCCTAACTTATTCTGCAAGCTCATGATGAATCTGAAAAAAAGTAACTCCCTTTTCCTCCCCTCGCCTCTCCCTCAGCCTTCTAAAACCCTGGCACCTACCCACTTTAGCTGGAACGGAAAGGCTCTTCTCAGATTTCCAGCCTGTCTTCAAGTAGGAAGTATAGAAAATCTTGCAGGAAAGCCTTTTCTTGTGAGCTTTCCAGGCAGCTTTTCTGAATAAAGAGAGTCTTACACATTTCAGTTATTTACTAAGTCTTCTGAGAAGCTTCCATCCCTGGCTTTAATATCATTCTTGAGACACAACGTGTAATTACAGGATGAAAGGCTGCTAAACCCTACAGCTGCTTTAGTAAACTCTGTAGGATTGGAGGTGATCAGAAATATATTGAAAGTCAGAACCCTGCTCTCTTTTGTTTGAGGACAAATCTTCGTTTATAGCAATATGCCAGTTAATTGCAGCACTTACAAGGAAGAGTGGAGAGGGGTAGCCCTGCACAATGAAATGGGGCAGCTCAGCAAAAAAAAACCCCAAGTCCACAACATTTTCCTCATGTTGAGGCAGCTGTGCATGTTCTGTAAGGATGCATGTTCTGTAAGGTTCACCCACCTCTGGAGCCTGCTTTTACTTAAGAGTCTTTCACCTCTGTCTCCAAAATGGGAAGAACCTAATCATAGAAATGAGTCCAACCACCTCCTCCTGGATGAGAATGCGAGCACGGGAGATGAAAAGAAAGGAATCTTTGCTGTGTTTCCAGGTGAAGCTTTTTGCCCATTTGTTTGGGTCTGGGGGAGCTTCCCCCTACTGTGAGGCTTCCCCAAACAAGATTGAGGCACGTCTGCCTCTGCCAGCAGTCCCAAAGCCATGGGACTGAGGAAGTTTCATGCCTGCAGCCACTGCAAGAAGCTGTGGGTCCACAACATAAACACCCATTCATAAAGGGGTGAGACAGAGCGAGTTAGGTACTTAAATCTTGCTTTGAGGAGGAATGGGGCAAAGATGGGAATGGCTGACCTGGAGGAAAAGCTGACTGGCAACCCCTGGCCCTCCTGCCCCCAGTTACAGCACATTTTATACCACCAACACACAACCCTGAGGTAAATGTTGTGCAGGGAAGAAGTCAACAGAGATTGTTTACTCACCTGCTGAAGTCGTAATTTGTGCTATATTATGAAAGTTTTGGGTTTCCTGATGTATGGGAGGCAAAAAGCCCCCAAATTAGGACGCTTGGGTTGTCACTGTCAATGGAGACAAGGTGCATGGTGTTTAGCCTCGCTTTCTTTCATGGGGCCGTGGCAATTAACCATGCTTAATCCTTTTTAATGAACACTTTGCTGATGCAAATCAGCCTACAGATCTCTATTTAAAGGAAAATACTGAAAAATCTGTTGAGAGGCTGTGACTCCGTAAGATAGATGTGTCTAAAATAAAGAGTGCCACATGAAAGTGAGTGAAAAATAACTGCAAGTTAAAAATATGCTTCTGGTAAGCCAGGGAAGATGTTTCAGAGGGGGAATGTTCCCTCAACTGGTGAATTTCTCATTTTGTAGTTATGAAAAGGAAAATAATCTGATTCTACTCTTTTCTCCAAAAATAGTTCAAAACAGAGAAATACTAGCACAGGGCTTTCCTGTACTTTCGACTTGCTTTCTTTCTCAAGGCAGGAAAGAACACAAAGTAACAGTGACTGTTTTGCCAGTTGGAAAACATTTAGAAAGTGTGAGAATGTGGAGGGGGAAAAAAAAAAAAAATCACATCCTTATAAGCTTTGTCACCATTTTTCAGATGGAAAAATATTGGAAAGAAGAAAGACATTTCTTTTTTTATACATTCTTAATTTGTCAAATGGTTCCATGGGAAACCCATTGTCTCCTAGGAAAGATATTCAACTGAGAAAAATGGAATTTTCAAGCACTTTTTAATCACAGGCCTCTGTATCTTTTCTACTCGCTGTCTGATAAACAGGGTATTTATCTGGCAGGATGCTTACTCCTAAAGATACTCTGTTGACAGAAAGACAGTGTCCAGGTAAATCCTGAGCATAATCATTTTCCATTTTTGATGTGAATGAATTTTTGAAAAGAGTTTTAAATATGCACTAGCACACAAACATGAGATAAACATTTCTTTCTTAGGACCCTGCTCAGTTACAGAACAACAATATTTCAACCACTGCACAAGCAGGATAATGAAGAGCACATACAACAAAAACAAACTTGCAATTGATTCTGTGACTTTTCCAGCTCAACTTGCCATCTCTAATAATTCTTATTTTACTGGTTTTAATACTTTGAAAAGTTTGTTGGATGGCTTAATCAATTAAAAGTCTCACATTGCATAAAAGTTTGACTTCCTTAAATTGGTGACCTTCCCCCTATCATCCAGCTTTGCTTGATGACCCTTCACACTCTCACTGGCAGTTATCCTAATCCAATAGTATTCGGGGTAGTCCAGACAGTTGAGTGATTCAAATGCATTTTGCATATCCTTTTGCTCAAGCCATCGTTTGCAAATTATTTCACAAGGGCCCATACTTTCCACTCACTCTACTACAGGCTATTGCTTAAAAGATCCAGTTCCTGTAAAAACAATCATAGGTCAAAACTGAAAGAGTGATGGAAAGACCCATTTTACTCATGTGGGTTTTGGCATGGAACCACTGAGAGTGCATAAGCTGTATAAATGTTAGCTTTCTAAATAAACATAACCTCTGATTGCATGAAAGCAGGGAATAAAGTTGAAACTTGTTCCTTTTATTAAGCAACCTTTCAAAACCAGTGCTTGTTCTGTTCTAAACAGCAATAAATCTTGACAAACGATAATAAACAAATAGCAACAATAGCAACGAAGCCAACAGAGCTACCATAGACACTTTACTTTGTTCCTTTCCTCAAGTATCAAGTATTTTTTTCCTTGCTATACAAGCCAGTCTTCAACTTGCAAAGAGGGGTTGGGTAAGTCTTAGGGACATATATCTACGTAGCTGTTTTGCGCTGATGGGATGCGGTGGGTGTCAGCAGTGCTGTGCCAGCACTTGAATTCCATCCCTCCATGCTTGTGGGATGTTTGTGATGATGTAAACTTCCCACTCTGGATCTCCGAGGCTTATATGCCTTTGGCAGAAGTCAGCTGCTGACAGTAGTCGCCGTTCAATACTTTGTCCAGTTTTGACTCGTCTCCAGACTGCAATAGACTAAGCAGGATTTCTTTTGGTGGTGTTATTGCAGTTCACCATGATGTCACTGATATATATAATGGTTGGGTTTTTTAGCCTAAAAAGGACAGCAGGAGCATTCTGTTTATGTGCTTAAAATAGCCTGGAAAGTAGTGAGGAAAAAGTAAATATTGATCAACCTAAAACATTTATATTAAAAGTCTCCAAATTTTTTGTCCACTGAAGTATTTTTGAAAGAGATGAAAAAGTGAATTCTTTTCGTAGAATCATAGAATCATTAAGGTTGGAAATGACCTTCAAGAACATCAAGTCCAACTGTCTCCCAAATAGTATCATGACCACTAGACCATGTCCTGTAGTGCCATATCTAGACATTTTTTGAACACCTCCAGGGATGGTGATTCCACCCCCTCCCTGGGCAGCCTATTCCAAGGCCTCACCACTCTCTCAGTAAAGAAAATTCCTAATAGCCAACCTAAACCTCTCTGGCATAGCTTAAGCCCATTTCCTACTGTCCTTTCACTAGTTACCCAGGAGAAGAGACCAACACCTGCCTCACGACAACCTCATTCAGGTAGCTGTAGAGAGCAACAAGGTCTCCCCTCAGCCTCCTCTTCTCCAGACTAAACAATCCCTTTTCCTTCAGATGCTCCTCATCAGACCTGTTCTCCAGACCCTTCACCAGCTTCATTGCTCTTTGCTGAACATGCTCCAGCACTTCAATGTCCTTCTTATAGTGCAGCACTCCAAACTGAACACTCAAGCTGTGGCCTCACCAGTGCCGAGTACAGGGGCACAATCACTTCTCCTCTCCTGCTGGACACACTGGTTTTGATATAGGCCAGGCTGCTGCTGGCCTTCCTGGCCACCTGGGCACACTGCTGGCTCATGCTCAGACAGGTGTTCACCAGCACCCCCAGGTCCTTTTCTGCCAGGCAGCTTTCCAGCCACTCCTCCCCAAGCCTGGAGTGTTGCCTGGGGTTGTTGTGACTAAAGTGTAGGACCCGGCACTTGGCCTTGTTAAACCTCATCCCATTGACCTCAGCCCATTCATCCAATCGGTTCATATCCTGCTGCAGAGCCTCCTACTCTCGAGCAGATCAACACTGCCACTCAATTTGCTGTCATCTGCAAATTTGCTGAGGGTGCCTCAATCCCCTCATCCTTTTATCATCAATAATATCATCCTTTTATCATCATCAAACATGCCTGGCCCCAGCACTGAGCCCTGGGGTACACCACTAGTGACTGGCCACCAACTGGATTTAGCTCTGTTCACCACAACTCTCTGGGCTCAGCCATCCAGCCAGTTTTTAACCCAGTGAAGAGTCCATCCATTCAAGCCATGAGCTGACAACTTCTCCAGAAGAATGCTGGGGGAGACAGTGTCAAAAGCCTTACTGAAGTCCAGGTAGACAACATCCACAGCCTTTCCCTCAGCCCCTAGGCAGGTCACCTGGTCATAGAAGGAGAGCAGGTTCATTAAGCAGGACCTGCCTTTTCTGAACCCATGCTGGCTGGGCCTGATTTTCTGGTTGGCTTCAATGAGCTGTGTGAGAGCACCCAAGATGAACCACTCCATAACCTTCTCTGACACTGAGATCAGGCTGACAGGCCTGTAGTTCCCTGGATCCTCCTTCCAGCCCTTCTTGCACATGGGCGTCACATTGGTGAGCCTCTAGTGACCTGGGGCATCCCCTGTTATCCAGGACTGTTGGTAAATGATTGAGAGAGGCTTGGCGAGCTCCTGCGCCAGCTCGCTCGGCACTCAGGTGGATCCCGTCAGCCCCATGGACTTGAGAGTGTCCAGGTGGCATAACAAGTCACTAAATGTTTCCTCCTGGATCATGGAGGGGATTTGTTCTGCTCTTCATCCCTGTCTTCTAGCTCAGACTGCTGAGTACCCCCAGGAAAACTGGTCTGACTATTGAAGACTGAGGTGAAGGCGGCCTTTTTAATCGCTGTTGCACTTCTCTCTGCAATCTCATCACTTCCGACCTGCATTACCAGCAATGGGTAATACTCTGATGGCTCTACCAGACCAGGGAGTTTCCCAGTAATGTCTCTCACCCATATACCATGCTCTAAATGCCTTAAAAAAATTAATCTTTTCCTAGCCATGCATTAAGGAAGTAAAGCAATGTAGATGAGAAGACACACACACACAGGTAGACAACAGGCTTTGGTGTTAAAATGTGGCTTATCTCTGGGCTCTGTTCTACTTCCTTGCCCTGCTTTCTTAATGCACATAGGTGACCTTGCACAACACAGGACAACATTCCTAGGACAAAGTTTCATATTTACTTGCTTTCTAAAATTAAATAAATCACAAGTAATAAAGAACTTTCATTTAACAAGTTGATAAAGTACACCCTTACAGCAAGACTAATGCATGGACACTAGCTACGCAGAGTATGTGAGTTCTACTTCTTTTCTCATGCCTACAGTGATATTTACTCCCCATTTCTTCCTAGGGCTGTTGGTGATCACTCACACACTGTCCTTCTGGGAAAACCAGATCATACATGTCTGTGTCAATCACCCACATCACACAGATCTCTCTTTCACAGTCCAGCCTGCTGGAAATAACAATCTCCTGTCTTTCAATATTCTGCCCTTTGGAGAACATGGACAATATGCACATGCCATAGCTGATCAAGTACACCTCACAGCAAGAATAATGCAGGCATTGCAGAAGGCATGACTTCTGTGCGTCCAACAAAAGAGACCTGCTTCTTACAGAGAAGGAGGATTGTTGTTTTCTTTTAATGTAGGAGAAGTTCAAGTCACTCAGTAATTTGTCTGTGGCAAAGATACAACATATGGCTATTTATTTAAAAAAAAAAAAAAGCACTAAGATGATTTACTGCATGTCATACAATGCTAAAACAATGCACAGTTACACTGGCCATTTTAAAATTACTTTTTGACTGGGCTGCACAGTGGTTATAGGAGCGTAAACTTTACCTCAGGAGTGTGTATTTATTTTTCTTTCCAATATGTAAAGGCATCAGATCCAAACTAGGGAACCCAAGTTTAAGGATTTCAGTGGTGCTAGTGGTGTTCACAAACTACCTACCAGAGAGAAACACTAAAAAAACCCCACCAAACCACAAAAATCAACAACCAAAACCAAACATGAAAAATAAAAATAAAATAAAATAAATACAACCCCCCCTAAACACACACAAAAAACCAAAACACCCCACCTTGTTCATTCAAAACCCCTTGCAAAGGACTACAGTGAAGTTTCCGGCACTTCAGCATGATTGACGTGGCAAGAGTCTGCTCATGTTCTGGCACAGATATATCGTGATGAAGTTGTTATCCCTTTAGTGGTCACAGAAGGTCATCTTTTATGCCTTTACTCCCTTGTAAATCAGGTCTTAGATAGTTCTCCTCCCACTTTCATGTCTACACATGATTTCATAGTTTATTAACTATATGGTGGCTTTCATTGTGCTGTGGCTTTTTTGTTGACTGACAGCCCAGCTTTGCCAGGGTGTCTTGATTTGCAACTGTGAAAGGAGGGATGGGGCTGGGGCAGAATGTGACCCTGTGATCTCTCCTTGACATACAGAAGATGTGCCGAAAGAAAGGGATAAGGATTAGCAGATACAGCCTGTTGCTCTGCTCCCATTCAGAGCTCAGAGCCAGCAAATCTGTGGCGTGCACTGCTCACCGCTTTTAGCTCTGCCAAGCCCATAATCCCCTCTTAATAGTTCCCAGCACAAGCGATGCTCGAATTGCTCCTCTCTGTCTCACCAAGCAGACAGAGAGACCCTTTGGACAGGAGAGCTGCACAATCTTCCCCTTCCTGTGAAACAGGAGTTTTGCTCACTTCCAGTGAGAGATACAGTGGAACTCAGGGTTCCCACAAAGTAGCTTAGAGCTGTTAAAAGCAATAGAGCAGAGTGAAATACACCTTTGCTGAGCAGATAAAACCCTGGAGTTAAGCATTTTACAGCTCAAGTCAATGCAGCACAATACAGTGCCCTTCATTTGGTAAGCAAAGCTTTTATATACTACTTAAATTCCCAGAAAAATGTAATGTATGCAAGATTTCATTACTTGTCTTTACAGTAACCACCTGATAATTTTAATAATAAAATTAGCCCACTATCTTGATACTGTTTTGTGATTCTTTCTTGTTTTGAAAAAAAAAAAAAAAAAATCACTCACATTTTGTGACATGCCAAAAATTTCTAAAGGCATTTCTAACATTTCAGAAAATATTCTGAGACACATGTCAGCATGGAAAGGTGCATGAATATCATTAATAAAATGTGATTAAACATAATTTTATCTGAATTATGTAATGGTTTTCTTTGGGGTTTTTCTTAAGTTAAAAATACACGTGGATGAAAACACTCGCTTCTATAGATTACTTGAAAGTTCAGAATTGCCCCGGAGACCTCAGTTTCAGCCAAAGCAGATGCTGTGATAAAATTACACATACAAATACTTCAACAGGTAGTTCCTAAAGCTAGAAGCCTACCTATTGGAAACTCCCTGCTTTTGGCAATTCTCATCAGCTGCTATAATAAGTGCTCCATTTTCTGCAGGCACAGTGTTCATTCCACAGAAGCTCTGAAAGTGCCTGTGAATTCTCTTTTTTTGCATTGCCTTCCAACAGCCCCCAAACTAAGAAGCAGCCATAAATCCATCCTTTATCCTTGTTTAGTTATTAAATGTTTCTGTTGGATCCGTTTCTGAGACCTTTGAACTTTTCAGCTGGCATTTTAGTCATTTGTGACAAATCCTAAGTTAACTACATACACTTTATTAAGGGGTTGCAATAAACACCTTAAGCTATCGTGATATGACAACACTGTGACTCTCTGAGAGCCCCCCAAATCTTCCTTAAAACTACCGAAATTTTCTTATGCAGCACATAAACAGTTCCTGACATGTTGAGTGCATTGTCCTGGACAGGCTGGAGAGCTGGGCAGGGAGAAATTCAATGAAATATAACAAGGTCAAGTGCAGAGTGTGGCATCTGGGAAAGAACAAGCCCAGGTACCATTATAGGCTGGGGACTGACCTGTTGGAAAGCAGAGTGGGGGAAAGGGACCTGCGGATCCTGGTGGACAGCAGGCTGACCATGAGTCAGCAATGTGCCCTTGTGGCCAGGAAGGCCAATGGCATTCTGGGGTGTATTAGAAGGGGTGTGGTTAGTAGGTCGAGAGTGGATTTCTCCCCCTCTATTCTGCCCTGGTGAGACTGCATATGGAATATTGTGTCCAGTTCTGGGCCCCTCAGGTCAAGGAGGACAGAGAGCTGCTCAAAAGAGTCCAGTACAGAGCCAAAAAGATGATGGAATGGAACATCTCCCTTATGAGGAAAGGCTGAGGGAGCTGGGTCTCTTTAGCTTGGAGGAGACTGAGGGGTGACCTCATGAATGTTTATAAATACTTAAGCATATAATTCAGGTACACAATGAATTAATTTTTTACCAAGGAAGGTGTAAGTCTAGTGCTGACGGAAGAACTTTCCACCCCAGGCTTATTTTATTTAATGAAACTGGCAGAAGGCTGGGCAGCAATAATCAGGTTAGTTTCCTTCTCATTGGATGAGATGACCTTTAAAGGTCCCTTCCAACCCAAAATATTCCATGATTCTGCGATTCAGAAAAGCTGTGCTAGAGGGCTTGTCCTTCCTGGTCCTGTGAACAGGGAGCAGAAACACTTTCAAATGTGGGTGATGGGTCCTCAGGGTCCTGAGGCTTTCACTGATAAACCCAGGTTCTAGTGCTGTCTGTTCTTTATCAAGTTCTAAGAGGAGCCCCCTTAGTTTCCAAAAATCTCATACCAAAAGTCTAGTGGCATTGGCTGTGAAAGACCCACTCCCAGGCAGATGGAAGCTAAAAGCCATTAACAAGAGAGGAAGCAAGGCTTCGCTTTTGTGTTAATTTTTTGTGTTTGTTTGTTTGTTTGTTTATGCTCTGAAGCCATACTTTAAAACATGTTCTCCCAATTTATTGGACTTTAATGGGTCATCTAAATATTGTGAGCAATCTGAAGTTAGCAGCTGTATGGCATTTTAATGTTAAAAATCTCAGTATGTCTATAACGTTTCCCTTCATGCCATTATTTCTCACTGACAGGTAAGGGGAGGTTTTGACACTGTTAATATAACAGAGGGTGTTAATCTTATAATCACCCTGTCAGCACTTTGTGTCGGGGTGTTAATGACCACCTTTCAGCCACTCAGAGTTGCCTGCCAATAAAAATAGTACCGGCACCTATCCAACCAGCAGCTATGCAGCTACTCTGCTTTTTTCCCCAAAGAATAAATAGAAAATTTCACTAGCCATGTGGCTGTAAAGACGCTCCTCTCTACTTACTCATTTCCTTTTCCTTCTCTGCACCCGCTGGCAGAAAGAACAACTTTGACACCAAGCCTTTTCAATGTATTTCACATGCTTTATTTTAATATGTACAAATTATTTCTCAAGTTTTAAATAAACATGACACCTTGGACAGGCTAAAAGCAGAATTTTAACAGTGAGAAAAAAGCACAACTCTTTGCCACAGCTCTTTGCTATATAAATGTAACCCCAAGACAAATGCTGTATTTCTGTAATTTTTCAATGGTTGAGATGAGCCCGTGCACAGGAGAGAGGCTTTTCCAGCTTCCTGGCAGAAGGAGTTGCACAATTCCAGATGACTTACTTTATATGCCTAGAGGAATTTTATTACACAAATAACAAAGGGAGACAAAGAGAGGAAGGGGGAGAGAGCATACACTCAAAATAATAAACAAAGAATAATAAACATTCCTGCAGCTGTCCGTAGGGATTCCAGATGCTGCTCCATCCCTCCGAAAGGCCTGCCTGCCTCTCCTTCAGACTTGTGCATAGCCCGCGTTAGACCTCTCTGTCAAGCTCACTCTCAAATTAGGTGGAACCCTGGGAGCTGCTGCCCTCAGCAAGGCTCTGAATAGTTGCCATATTATGTGCTTACTTGCTCTCTGAAAGACTGTTCAGTCACAGACAAAATCCATACAAAAGGAATTGGTCTGTGATACTACAGTTCATGATGGGCTGGGTTGCTGTTGCATTTCTCTCAGCTGAGTTCCTACAAAGAGCCTGTTGCCTCAAAGCTGCGGTACTTGTGGCCTGATGTAGTCTGATGATGAATTTCCTCCCCATCCTGCTTACCACATGTCTTCCACCATTGGTATTTAGGGTCCTAATCACAAATCCTACGCAAGTTCAAATTAAGCACAACTGCAGGTTAACTTTCAATAAGGTACAGGGAGGCCAACCAGAGAGAGAAAAGCAATCTCGGAGCTGTGATGAAATCCCATATTGCAGCCAGTTTGCTGCTCTTATTATCTTGTTGGGTTTGGTGTTTTACTTAAATTCTTATAGGTTTCTTTTAATCAAGTGACGTGGCTGATAGGCCGGGGCTGGTTCCAGCATCATGTGCTATCCATCTGGATTTTATATGCATAGCGTTTTCCCAACTGAAAAGAAACAGAAGTACTACCCAACTAATTAGAACTCAGTCCCAAAAAAGTAACATTTTGTTCCTAGAGAAAAATTTGTTTCTCATGTGGGATTTTAACACAGACCAAAAAAAAAAAAAGTAGCAAAGCATAAACAACCACCAGTTTCCATGTCATACAAAGCCAAAGATGCAGTCAAAATTATTTCCGTACTAAACCAAACAGAATTTACTTAGCCTTTGCTTGCTGTATTTTATAGTAAGCGTGAATGCTGGAATTCCTGTTATCTTGGATACTCATTATATCACTACATAAAGAATTGTGGGGTTCCCCCAGTCTTTCCAAAGTACATGACGTTCTTTGCCACAGCAAAATGACTGTGAAAGGTAAGACACTCAAAACAGATAGAGACATGCTTTGTTGTCCTGTGATCAGGCATTAATATAGAGAATACATACAATTTTTGCAAAGAAATAATGGAATTGGATTCTAAATGTAAGGGGCTATGAAATGCTTTATCATTGACTTTGATAAAAACACCATCAGCTGAGCAGCCTCCACTGAGATTATCACCTGATCCAAGCTGCAACGGCCGCTGGAAGGTGAACTACCAGCCCATTTAAATGGATTAACCATTATACAGCACATCACGCCTTGGTGTTGCAAAATTACTCATTGCTGTCATTCTAAATACCCTGTAACTGCTGTTAAACTAAAGGGAAAGGCAAACTGGTGCTTTTGTATGTATTATATACTTTAAAATACATTCACTATCAGGGATATACAGAATATATTTTGAAGTGTTAGGGCACTGGAGGTCTATCACTACTGAAATTGAATGACTAGTTTATCCCACACACTGCTTCCCTTCTTATTTTTCCTCTTATCAGGGATTCATAAAAATACCCGTGCTTGGCAAAAGGGAAGAACTTCCTCATCTGCAACAAGAGCATTGGGTCAGCTGGTTGAATGGTGAATATAGATTCAAATCTGCACATACGCACAGATGTATAACCATGAAATGATGTGTATATAAACATGAGGAGGAAGAGAAAGACCAGCCCTTCCACCTGCAAATCCCAGAGCACTCTAAACTGGTCACTTTACCCAGGTCTGCCTGTCAGGCAATGTTCACATTCCAGTCATTCACTGGGCAGGGAATGCAGAGTTTCACATTGGTATGGCTGAGAGGGACATTATAGTTGAAAACAAAGAGGTCCAAGACTCCTGTCCAAACAGCTGTGGTTCATATTTGAATTTTAGCCTTATGGACTGTAAAAACCTCAGCCCCTGTGTTCCCCAAGGAAGTCTTACACAAGCTTTGCTCTCAATTAGTGGAGCATAGAGAAAGTAAAAGGTCCAGACTTGTGCTGACCTTGGAACACTGAGAGTAAATGGCCAATCCTCTCTTAGACACGTGTATATTTAACTCCTGTTAACGGTTACGGCACTAACATGTGCATATTGAAGGTCAGCTATAACCCCAAAGTAAGCAAATGAGGAGAAGCCAAGAACAATCAAACTGTAACATTTTAGAGCTTTGCCAAAACAATAGTTATTCCAGAATTATTTTATAGGTTAAGCAAATCTGTCCATCTGCAGGGGGACTTCATCATCCCAATACAACTTCATTATTTACCAGCTTTTCAGTAGTTTAGTTTTGAGAAGTGATGCAAGTCTCCAAGAACTCTTAGGTGAAAAGGAAGCAGCTGCTTGCAGAGCTGAGACATTATGGTTAAGGAAACCTCCTGGGAACATTGTGACAGGCACAGTGCTTACACACTGCAGAGATGTGAGAAGGAGGGAATGCTATTTACTTTTGTGATCTCTTCTGCCTTGTGGGAAAGTGGTTTTGGAAGAGTGGGAAGTTCATATGAGCTCGATTTGGTGCTTCTGAGGACAGAAGTTCTTTATTGACAGCCTGGGTGGTGGTAACGTAAATGTGCCCTTTTGCACTTCATTGCTGGTGTACAGAGAATACTTCTAGGAGAGAGACAAGCTCGCCCTTCTTGTCTTTCAGCCTTTGGTTGCCCCCAAACCTTTGGCTACGCATTATTTTGGAGGATTTTTTTTCAAAATATTGACATTTTGTAGGTAAAATTTGGACTGAGGTCACTAAAGCAGTTTTCACAAACTAGCACTGGACATAGCCATCTGCCAGTCACAGCTTTCAGTTGCCACCAGCCTGCCTTTGACCAAATGGAGAGCTGAACTCTTTGACATTAGCTGTGGGATTCAGCCAAAAGATGAATTAATAGAGAGTGCACAACAATCAATTCCCTCAAGACTTTACAAATGCAGCCAGACCTTTAGCAGCCTATCACTAATACTTGGAGTCTCCTCACTGTCATTCATTCCCCAAAGAGATTGTCAACATCGGTGTAAGAAACGCAGGGGTAAGAGTTGAGTTTGTGCACTGAATTATTGCTATGAGACCTATGGGCTACAAGGAGACTATGCAGGGCTTTGCAGGATGGCTGGGAAGTAAGAAACCTGTCTTCTGTTGCTTTGACTGAAATGTGCTTGTAAAGAGGAAGATATTCAAGCCAATAAAGACCTACAGCAATATAAACCTAAAAGAAGACTGGCTGTTTCTTTGAGACTGCATGGCTGGTCACACACTTCCAAAATAATATGAAAGCTGTCCCATTTACATATGAACTTAATACAGAAAAGAACTCACTGTAACGCAGAAAAACAGCAACTGTGTGACCACTGAAATCAGTAAAGCCAGTCAGGTGCCTGCTCTACCTCCACTGGTGTGACACCAGATATGAGCAGGTTCAACAGGTATGTATTGCTTCTCTGGGAAAATGGAAAGCCTGACTACAGTTGTCACTGGAGAATACACTACAGATGATTCTTGGCCACGTCATTTTCCCTGAATTTATCAAGCTTCGTATTTCAGACCTAAGCTGATTACAGCTAGTTCTTCTGTGTCTAGTAAGCTAAAGGAAGCAAATCAAAGAGAAAGCACCAATACAAATTGTGCCCTTTAGGCAGGAGCTCGCTGGCTCTGCTTGTGACATAGCCCCTGTCTGGCTATCTATTTAGTAGAAAACACCTTTAAAAATAAACAGCTACATTTGATTGAAATAACCCCTGGTGGAGATGATTTAAAACAAAGCAGCATCCAGCATCAATGATGCTGAAACACCTTGAAGAAACAGCAGTTCTCTTGGCAGGTACAGACACTGACATATGTACACATGCACATGGTCCTTGGTGCTGGTCTTAAGGGCTTTTTAAATGAATTGTTTTTTTAAGGAGAGAATATACTCTTTTGAGACTATGACTTGGAGAAGCTGGAACTATTTCCATCTTTGTCATCACTGTAATCATGAAAAGGTCAGTCACTGCCTCTTCTTCCCACTCTCCTTCCTGTCATTCTTCTGTGTTACTGGTTTGGTCATGACAATGAGACAAATGTTAACAAGGTAATACTTGTAATTTTTCAGCAGTTTTGAAGAACTTCTGTTCTGTTTGCCCCCCATAATTCCTTTGCTAGGGGTAACTGATGATTCAAGTCATGCTATACTTTTGGGCTTGCTGAATGCACAGTCGTGATGATACTAATTACAACTTTAATAAATGGTTTTCCAAACTCTGTGTACGTGTAGAGAAACAGAAATATCATTATTTCTCCAGTGTCAATGAGAACAGAACCTAATGCACCTGAACGTTTGTGAATTCTCATATTTAACGCACTCAATTTAACTACACGAAGACATAGCTTTTAAAAAATACTCATTCTCTTCTGGCTCCAGCACTCTCCATCTGTTGTAACTCTAAAATTGGCTTTTGTACGTTGAATAATCAAGGTTTTGATTTCATTATTTACATACTATGTTATGAAAAATCTATAAACACGTGACTTCTCACTAATTATTAAAATGACCCCATTTATTATGACTAAATATTCATTTAATTTATACAAACAATTTCTTTTTCAATTAATTAATGATTGACATTCACCTTTGAAGAGTAGCTTCCTGGACAATTAAGTAATAGATTAAGCTTCATTTTGGAAGAACAAACAACATAGCTTTAAATTATTTAAAGTGTTGGCTCTTCACAACAATGGATTCTCCCATTCTGAGCTTGCTCAGTGTCATGAGCAATTTTGACCAAATCACCTACAAGTTTCAAATAATAAAATAGAACAAACATAGGCATGCACAAAGTGCAGTATCACAGTACTTTCTAAAACATCTTTTCAAAGGCATCAATCTATGCTTTAATTTTGAAGCTCCTGAATTGTCCCGATGATAAACTGGCATTTTAAAGGACTCAAAAACTTTATCCAGTGCAGAAAAGCTGGGCAGCATGGAGGAAAGAGAGACCTTGGAAAAACTGAATGCTCCTACAGAGAAACTTGGTAAATAGGTTCCTGCCTGGTTTCCTTTCATCATTTACAAACAGGACTAGTTTCCAAATGCAGCTAAACTGAGATTACAGAGCTGCTTTTAGCTTGTGTGACTAACAGAGGGGAAACTCTCTCTTACCGCGAATTGAAAAGCACTGAAAAAATAATGATGGCACTATTATCCTAAAGGATACGAAAACTGGTCCTGAGAAGAGTAATAATTTCAGACTGACCATCAGCAAGCACACTGGTATTTTTCTTTCCTGTTTACCATGTTTATATAAATACTCACCGAGTGTTTATTTGTAAGGCTTCAGCTGGCACTTCATGTACACCCTAAAATTTCATCGACTTCAGTGGGTGTATAACAGGATGCCAGCTCAGGCCTAAGGTCTTGAATTATGCATTGCATATTTCTTGCTATCTGAATGAAAGCCTGTTAGTACGCTCCTCAATCTATGCATCAGGCCCCTGGTGTATATTTATATTGGAAGTTAAAATCCTTAATCAAAAGAGAGCTTCTAAGAAGAGGAGGCTGCTTTGGAAATTCTGGTCTTCGTTACACAACGATTCTTCACTTCTCTGCAGTTTTGACACTCACATAACAAACATAACACAATGAGGGCTGAATCAAAGCAAGCAGCCCCAAGTTAGTAGTGGTGTTTTCCTTCCTATAATTTCTGCTAGTCTCAGCGAGGCATGTTTATTACAAACTTTTACAAATTATATGTTAACATAAACCCAAGCTAAGTCCTTGTCTAGAATAAGCTCTTGTACTACTAGCATGAAGCCTTCCAAAAATATAGCTCAGAAAAGCATATGACTTGAAATAGAGAGATTTCAGGGGTAATTTAGGTTGCTATGTTTTCAACACACTACAGAGAAATCTGTGATTGCTGAGCAGATTACATTTCTGGCTATTCTGTTTATATTTTCTGAAATGGCTTTTGGAAATACTGTTAAAGCTGGATTGAGGTCCCCGCATATGATGCAGAGCTACCTCAAAGCTCTTGTTTTAATGTGTTATTCTGCCTTCTAAAGGACATTTGAGAGGAAAGGACTTTAAAGGCCTTTGAAGCTCTTTTCTTGTGTCAGATCACAGACCTTTTCATTAACTAATACAGCTTCGGAGTAAAAGCAGCTGGAGGTTTTTCTCCTGGATGCAGCACTTCTTGACTGGTCGGCGATCTTGGAAAACTGTCATCATGTTCTGCCAGTGGATAAGTTTATAGCATTTTTTAAATATATGTTGTCATCAAATTCCCCCTACTTCCCCATTGGTGGTTTTCAGAAAAAGAACCACCAAAAATAAAGTATTTATTGTGGAAATACTACTCTTATTTCTCTACCAGACTTAAAGCTTTTATAGCATTTCAAAACATTGAGTTGGAAACAACTTCCATAGTTATTGCTGCTTGAAAGTCTTTCTGCAACATCTTCTCTGGCCTTTCAGTCACCCTAACTAAAACCATGAGCATGTGAATGCAAAACGTGATATATCCTTGACAATATTCATGCTCTGTCTCTCTTCACAGCTAGGACATTTAAGAAATTTAAAAAATAAAACAAAGTATTTGACATTTATTGAAGGGAAGAGGTTATGGAAATATGTCAAACAGAACACTGCAGCAGAATAAAGCCTGGCAGTCAGTTTAACTCTTTCTAGAGTTATTGCTCATCTTAATTATTAACATCTTTAGTTAGAACACCATTTGGATATCATTAAGATAAATGCAAACAATCTTAAGGATTTTTTTTAAACACACTTTTTTGTCACTCAGGATCATTTTTATCATAGAGTATCAAGTTATGTACATGAAACAGTTTAGTAACGTCCAATGTCCTGTTGAGCAGGAAATAAAGCTGCACAGACTTACCCCTATATTGAAAATGACTTGAAATAAATGCTTGTGAACTGTACCTTCACTTAGCAAAGACTTAGCAGTGTATTCTCAATAACCAGTAGTTGAGTTCATGCTACAAACCTGAACCTTCTGGAACTGAAGTCCGTCTCAGCTGGCACTTTGCCTTCACTTGGATACTTGGGTTGCAACATCCCCTCTACATTTTTTTATGGCCTTGGAGCAAGAAGAGTTGGAGACAGGGACTCAAACTGAAACAAAGTCTCACATCACTTGAAAGTGATTTGCTGAATAATCTAAACCAGTGATTTAACTTAATCTGTTTCACCACTGAAACAGGCTAGAAGCACTTTTAGTGTACACACCACATCTAAGCTGTCGAGAAAGCAACATCCTGCTGAGAGGTAGGAATGGAAAGCCAGGGACAATACTTTCTTAAATTGCTCCTTTAGATCCACTAAAGGATATCCGATTGTATGTTCGCCAAGGCTCTTGCAGTACCAGCTAATTACTTCTTCCAAAGCCAAGAACTTAGGATGTTTTTTTCCATATCATTTTTCTAGAAGTCCTAATTCATCTTAAATTGATTTCATCCTTAATGCATCCAGATAACTAAATTACTTCCTTGCACAGAGTTTGCCAAACGGTCTTCCAAAGCCCAAAAAGACTCTCTGAACTACAGATAAGGTCACACAGCAAACAATACATTTCAGCCCATATTAAAATATGGTCCCAAAGGATCATTGTTGTTATAGAACACAAGAGCCATGATTAATAAACTGCATCCTCTCAGATCATGTTTTGAAGATAACAGTAAACGAGCAAACCAAAAACTTGACAAAACCCAATGTTTTTCCCCCCGTTTACAAGGGGAAAGGAATTTGAGGGAAGAACTTTTGCCTCTTCCTCTACAGAATAACACCAGGAAATCTATGTGGCAGGATCTTTGTGATCTTTTTCAATTTGTTTCCTCCAGAAATATTTCCTCCCATACAGAGTATGTGGGAGAAAGATCAAGTTGGAATAACTCCCTCAAACATCCTCTGAGCAGGAGTGCTACTCCCTTTCAGGGCTTGGGTGTCTTTTTTCATGTTGTTTTGATTTTTTTTAAGGTCAATGCAGAAGTGAGATGGCCAAACAGATTTAATGAGCAGTCTGTGTGCCCTCTGGGAAACACAGAGCTGCATGAACTTCCCAGTGGCTTCCAGTCTTTGTCAATAGGGCTGAAAATGTCATTGTTTTGTGACCGTAGTCTTAAAAATGTTAAGCTGCATAATGTGAAGATTTTCTGCCAGCCTGAACCTAAAACTGAAGAGCCCAATAGTTTAGGTCTGGAAGAAAATACATCTGCTTAGTGTTTGAATTTCCTGCTGGAAATACTGCAAATTCTTCTAGGGCAATGCTCCACAGACATCCGCAGTCTGTTGTAAACAGGGTGCTCCTCCAGCCACACGTTCACACAAACACAAACTATTTATTTTGTCATGAAATAGCAGGTGAGTGATACCTCTCCATGTGACAAGCATTTGGTGGAGCAGCTATTCCTCACTCTTCCAGGTGGTTACAGCTCAACTCACTGCAGAGTCAGACAAAACAACCCGATCTCTCTGCCATTTTGCACATGTGGCCTTCTCGATGCTCCCCTTACAAAACACAGAGTAAAGGATCTTACTGGCTGTACCTTTTTCCTTTTATTCACCTTAGTAAACTTTTTCTCGTCAGACAATGTCATCTTCAAAGATTTTACAGAATTCAAGAAAGAAGTTATGAAAAGGCAGAAATACTTACTGGTATTTTGTCCTATATATTGAGATGGCTTTCTTTGTGGTGTACATGAAGAAAGAGGATATTCATGTCTCTGTCTTGATACTCTGCCTCCATATATATATAAGGCTCTGTGTTTGAATACTGATTGTACTAATTTATTTGACTGACACACCTATCCCTCAGTAATCTTGGCAGTTTATGACTACCAGGTACCAGCCTCTCCTGCTGAAGCACTTCTCTGCATAAACAAAGTAAATGTTTGAGCACCAGGAACCTGAATACCATTTGCTCCTCTGCCAAGGAATATCAAACTATCAAGGTGATTGATCAGTTGCACTCTCTTCCTCATCCCTCAAAGTATGCAATATACACTAAGTAAAAAAATTAGCAAAAAGAACCTGGAAGCCAGAGAAATATATTTTCAAGCTAAAGCAGAAAGAATTTTGGAAAACAGGTCCCTGGCTCAGGTGAATGTTTTAAATATTGGGATGGGATTTCCTTTTGCCACTTTGGAGGTATTTAATTCAAAGACCTGGTTCACAGTAGAGAAACCTGAGTTAAACACCTTACTCTAAGGGAAGCAGCTGACATCTTGCTTTTCTTTTTTTTTTTCTGGAAGAGTTCAGCTTGCTTGTCTCCAGTGACTTTACTCTTCCCTCCACTGATTAAAGAAGAGATGTGCCTAATCTTGAGCAAAAATCCCTGCTAGCTGGCAGGATGTCTTCAAGTTAAGTGTTACACTAGCCAGCATTGTACTCTTTGCAGATTTAGCCCTGTACTTCTTCCACACAGAGCTGATCCCTTCAAATATGAACTGATTAAATAGTAGTTAATTAGAATTAGTTTTCAATTAACATTCTTTAAGGTAATTTTAAGATATGAAGATGCAGGTACAAGATACAACCAGCTCTATTAAGAAAAAAGATGGTTTCCACTGAAATCAGTTAAGAACAGCTGAAATGCTTAATATTTCTTAGTTTTCCCCTATGCTAACATTTTCTAAATAGCTATTATCCATGCCCAACACTTTTTCTTCTTTTCATGCAGTAAATATGCTGTATTTTTACTTAGGTGAGTTTGTTCTGTCACACTAGCAAAAGAATACCATTGTCATTTTTATATTCTTCTATAAAAGACATTATTTTAACTCAGAATGAAAATGACAATAAAATTTTGAAAATGGCTTCATTGAAGTCTAGTTTATGAATATGTTTTAGATATGCAATTGTTTTCTGCATGACTTCATTTTCAGTTGAAAGCAACACTGTTGACCTGTGAAGGTTAAACACATATAGTCAGTGCCACACTTAAATGTCTCCAACTAAATCAGAAAATTCTTTGCATGAGCATCACATTCGTAGTTCTATTTGCCTTTCACATAATGTATTTGGAAATTATTTTGACTCGTGGATAGCTTGAATTTTTCAGGAACCCTAGTTTATGTTAAAAATTCCTAGACTCTGATAATGTAATCAGGTGTATCCATCACAATCTTATCCACTGAAATGAAAAAAAACCAACTAGTTTGCCAGTGTTCTCTGGAGTTTATCTTTCTTTTTTACTAAAGGTGCTTTTGAGGGTGTAAAGACATTCAGTACGGTCCCTTGAAATACAGTAACAGCCTGAGCTCCAAAATGTTACCCTTTTTACATCTCTATCTTCTCTTCATATAAGATAAAAATATCACAGCATGATGCTCTGCTTATGTCTGCAAGTACTCTGATGGCAGAATTAGCTTTCAGAAGCCAAATACCTTCTTGAAATATTTCTTGGCAATTTTTTGTTTGATCAGTAATTACATGCCTTCCAATAAAGGGAGGAAACATTTTGTTGTGCCTGATGATGGCTGCGGTCTCAAGTTCTTAGTTTCCATAATAATTTCCTTCCTGTATTTGCCTTCATTCCATTCCAAACCAAAGATCTTCACAATGAAAGGACACGTTAACTTCTGGACAAATCCTGCATGACTGTATATGGCATACTATTATGAATGGAACAAAATGATAAGTAATTAGTCACCAAAACACTGACTGTGTAAAGAAAAGGTGAGACCTGCAGCTTTTTCTAATTCCTCAGCAACAACCAAGTTAAAAAAAAAAACCAACAAAAACCAGCATAAAAATTGCTTCTCAGATTATGTTTTGTTTAAAAAAAAAAAAAAAAGAAAAAAAGTTATAAGAATTCAGGCCATGCAGGATTTTGGTTTTTTTTTTTTTTCATAAAATTAAAGACAAGGGATACAATATACAGTCTAGTAGTTAGGATACATAACTATGAATATTTCACATTCTTCTTCCTGCTCTTTTCCTAGCATGTTATGAAAGTTTGGGGCTGTCAGTTAGTACACAATTTAGGCTCCTAAATGAGTGGTTTGAATTTCATAAATGCTGAGCATCTGAAGGTTCTTAGTGCATTCTGAGCATCAGGTTTCTCTGTCAGCCCATCTGTCTCTCTCTCTTCCAGGAACGTAACTTTTCAAGCATTCATGTTTTCATGTCTTCACGTTAATCTCCTGTGCTTTAGTTGTAAAATTACAAGGAACATTGCCATTTCCACCAAACACTCTGGGAGTCCTAGGCCATGAAAATAGGAGTGGAAAGGATGAATATTGCTAACTGGTGATTTAAAAAAAAATTTTTTTCTCTCCCTTTTCTGGCAAGAAACCCTCTTACTCAAACTGAGCAAGTGGATGCTTACACAACAGTTTTTGTGAGGAAATTTCTGAAAACAATACCATTTGCCAAATGTGTCAAAAAACTTTTTATGTTGATCTAATTTCCACTTTTTTCCTAGATGGCCTACCAAAACCACCACCACCAACACCACAAAATAAACAAACAAAACCAAAAAACCCCAAACCAACAAAAACCTGATACCCAAGCAAAAACCCACCAAGCTACCTCTTTTCATTTCAGTGGGCCTGAGAGGCAGAGATTTCAGGGGTTTTTCCAACATTAGGAAAGAAGGCAAGTAGGCTGGCACTGGGGAATAAGGGTGGGATTTCAGAAGCAGTCACTACTGGCCTAACTTTGCTTCTGTGGGATTCAACAGTAAAAATTTTATTGATACATGGCAAAAGAATCACAGTCCTTTCTGAAAATCTCTGTGTTTTACCCACATGCTGTAAATTTATCTTTCTTTCAGCCATGAGGGACGTGACCTGGTACCCTCACAGCCACTGCAATACACTCCTGTTACAGCAACAGGTAAGTTTCATGGAATGGTTTTCTGGACACAACATGCAGATGTTTAAACAGCATCCCTAGATTAATCCTTAGTGCATTTAAGTTCTTGTCTTTCTGGATATTGTTGATAAATACAGTGGAATTATTTGATGTCCAATTAAAATTAATAGAAATTTGAAAGTAAGGTAAATGTCTTCTGTAAAACCCTCTTCCTTTTCTATGTTCTGTTTAGACAAAGAACATTTGTGTAACCTAGCTAGCAGTTTGACAAAATTTACATATTAAGGTATCTGCTCATGTTCAAATTTAGAGACGTATCTAATAGCTATGAGTGCCAAATCTTGTATCTAAAGAGAGTTCTGAAGGTTAACAAATGTGCACTAATATTAGTAGCACAAGACACTTCCCACGAACTGATGCAAGGATGGTGAAGTGTTTGCTAAGGTCTGCTTACCTTATTCAGAAAAGGGTAGCCTAGCTCTTCAACTGCCACCTCATTTCCTTGTACCACTGACACACACTGGTTGAAAAACACCACTGAGGTTCTGAAGGGATTTACTCTGTGTCTGCATCATCTGAAGGTACATTTGCAAAAGTCTGCTCAGTAGCTCAGACCAGCAGATCCACAAAATTTCCAAGGTCTAAAGTCCCCAGAGCTCCCACGACACTATGTCTGAGGCAGGCATTATTTCTGCAAGAGGAAGAAGAGGAGAGACACCAAGAGAAGAAGGAAGGTTAGCACATCTCACCTTGTGCACAGGTGCACCCCCTACGTGCCTTGTCTTTGGGAAAGGTGGTGCAGCTTTAAATGGTCACAGCTTTGGTCAGAGAATAAAGCTGGTACCCATTTTCTCATCTGTGCTACATCACATGAACTAGCAGCAAAGAAGATGTAGCCTTTCATTTCTGAGCAACTGTGATGGATAGCACTGCAGTCAGAAGGTTATGAGTAAAACTGTCTAGATGGAGTAACACAAGAGTGTCACCACAGTAAAATATTGATTCACTCCCACCGTCTCCTTATCCTTCCTTCCTTTCCAGGCTGTGCCTACAAATAACAAATTGATGGGATTTCAGAGGGAAAAACAACCCTCACATTTTTAGAGCAGCTAGAGGAAAATTTTTTAAGTGCAGCAGATAAAATGCTTGATGAATGTTGACCTTACTGAACAATCTAGAAATTCAGCAAGGAATGTTATCTGCAGCTGTTGAAAAAATGCATTGAGAAAAGGCTTACATTTTGCAGAAGTGTGTCTATTACCCAAATTTAAAAAATTATGTTAAACTTGTAATACTAAGCCAGGCAGATATTAAAACTTACGGACAGCATGAAAATCTAAAAGTTTCCATTCTGAACTTTGGAAACCATTCTTCTAAATATCTACCCCAGATGCAAATTCATCCCAAGAGTACGCATAATAATACAAGGTGTGAGTAAACTTTCTAAACAAAACTCTCAAGTTGTTTTGGATAGTGACATCCTTAGAGGAAAGAAAGAATTTAATTAAAAACATATACAGCTTTGCTATTCAGAAACTTGTCCAAGCAAAACAAGTAATAAATCAAATTGGTTTTATTTATTAACTCTTGCAATATGTGTGGCAAACATATAACAAAAATATTATCAAAAATAATCTTGCAAAACAAAACATTACTGCTAGAGATGAATTAAATTTCTTGATGAATACAAAATTAATTGAAACATGGAGTCTGTCTGGGACATATTAAAACCCTTAGCAAATTCAGATCAACTTCAGTGAATAGCTCTGTTCCTGAAACTGGGGCAGGTGAACTACTTTGCTTTGAAGTAGAAATACGTAAATTAATAAAAAGTTTTGATTTCTTAAACAAGCATTACTATTTTGAAATAGAATTTAAAGTTTCAAGAGGGTAGATGTCTTGAAGCCAAAACGGATATTCAGTCCTCTTGAACACACAAAGACAAACCAAAGCATTTCTCTTTACCCCAAAGGAAGTTTGTTTAGAACATAATGAAACATATTAAGTAATTGTAAGTTCTTTTTAAATTCACTGCTCAATGCACATAACCTCCATCATCCCTACATCCCCACACACTCCCACGCCCCCAGCACAAGGACAGCTCTTCCTTCTAGTCTGACCTCTCCTAGTCTTTCACACCACACGAAAACACCTTTATCCATGCCACTCTAATTTTGTTGTGCTGTATAGGAGAACTTGGAAAGATTCACTGGCTATACCATTAAGCAAATAGTGCAAACACAGAATTATTCAACAGCTTCTACAGCAGATATATCTTTCTCCTTTACTTAAGCTTCTTGGCTCCTAAACACACAGAGATATAATCTTGACTCTTGTTGAACTTTGATTAAAAAAACCCTTATCCCATATAAAAATCCCTTTAGTGCAAATCATCCTAATGAATCTCCACAGATGTAATATGGCTCTTTTTTATGATTTAATCCATTATCATAAGTTGGAAAAAATTAAATTTCCATGGCAGCTTGGTCAGTGTTTTGAACATCTGGATGACAATAAATAGAAATTAAATCACTAAGAACTTTATCTAGGTAGTATATAAAGGCAATCCAGCTAGACATTTACCTGTAATAAATAGCACTTTTTTTTCCATTTTATCTCACATTTGACAATCACTTTAAAAATTTCAGCTGACAGAGTTCCAGTAATTATTAAGCACTCCATAATAAAAGGTGTAATTCTGGGAAGAAAATGTGATAGTAAAATTTAATAATTTCATTCTGTTCATGTTTTAAATGCAAACAGGCCTTTGTGTTAAACATGGATCACTTGACAAACTTCCATAACAGATGTGTCAGATATATGACAATGCACTTTGGAAAACTGCCAAGTAGTGATGCTTTTAGGACTTCAAAATTAAAAAGCCAATTAATTCAGAAAACGTGACTGCAGAATAGATCTTCTATACGTAGACATTAGGACCCCTCTGGCTCAAAGAGACTTTAGAAGCAAGTCGCTTACATTTGAGAGTCCATGCACCTCTCTTTGAAGATGGGTGCCTCTTCGTCCTTCCTATTTGTTAATATAAGTAACTAGAGAAATCAATTAGATCTGCAAAGAGATTTTAAAAAAATTTATTAATTTGATAAGGGGGAGGTGATAATATTTACCTGTGATTTAATATCAATGGTTTCTTAAGCAATTGCTTCTCATTAAGAAAACTATAATTCTATCAAGTGAAGTCAATATAGAAACTGGCTGAGTTTTACCTAAAGACAAAGAATGAAATGCTATAATTTTTCATCTGCAAGCATGATCTTCATCTGTGAGAATGACTCCTTCAAAGTCAAAGCCCGTTAGTTATTTAGTGTTCAGTGCTGGAAGACGATCACGCTTCAAAATTTGATTTTTTTTTTCATAAAAAAGTTCATAACCAAGTAATTCTCAAATAACATCTGCATGGGAACACTGAACTGATAATAGAGTATAGGTTGTTTACTATTCAAAACAGTTCTTGAATGCAACACTGTGCAACATATTAATTAATGTAATTATGCTAGAGAGAACAGACTGGTAAGAAAAAGAAAAGAATGTGTGATGAGATTTTTGACAGAATATTACTGCATCTGTGAAGGACAGGACTGGGGCAGGGGGAAGGCAAAAAAAAAAAAAATCAAGAGTCCTGTTATAATAGAGCAAATATGAGGAAAAGCAAAATGCATTGGAAAATCTTTAGCTCCAGAAAAGCGACGTATCTCCATGGGACTTACATGAATGTACTACTTTTTCTATTCTTAGCTATGACAGATGAATTCTTAAGAGACACAGGAAGGAAAAGCATTCAGATACTCATGACATGAGATAAAGAGTACAAAAAAGAGCTCAAGAATACAAGACCCATCGAGGGAGAGCAAGAAATCTAAAAAATGAACCAGCTGCCACACAAAGAGGTATTCATAACACTGCAGGCTTCGACATCATGTTTGGACCAAAAAGATAAGAAAAGCAGTTCCGTATTACTCAATAGTGTGTCCTTCAGACATCTGGAGTGTGGGGAACTCTTCTTCATAGCCAAACACTAAAGCAAAGCCCAGGGCCATCTCCTGGCAGGACAGAAATAAGGGATGCCAAGTCTATATGGGAATGATGTGCATGAGATGTTTGCTACCGAGGGATACCTCATGTTACAAAGAGCTTGAGGAAATATTTGGGGGTTTTGGAAGGAACAGATGAAAAAAAGAAAGGCTGAGAGAGTTGGGGTTGTTCAGTGTGGAGAAGAGAAGGCTCCAAGGGGAACTTACTGCAGCCTTTCAGTAGGTAAAGGGGCCCTATAAGAAAGACGAGGACAGTCTTTTTAACAGGGCCTGTTGCAACAGGACAAGGGGTGATGTTTTTAAAGAGGGGAGATTTAGACTACAAAGAAGGAAGGAATTTTTTACAATGAGGGTGGTGAGACACTGGAACAGGCTACCCAAAGAGGTGATAGATGCCCTATCCCTGGAAACTTTCAAACTGAGGTTGGAAGGGGCCCTGAGCAACCTGCTCTAGTTGCAGATGTCCCTGCTCCCTGCAGGGGGGTTGGACAAGATGAACTTTAAAGGTCCCTTCCAATCCAAACTATTCTATGATTCTATGATTGTGGCTGGGAGGAGGACTGAGGTTTTTACACTGTTCTTTGAATGAGGTTCACAAAGGTCTGTCATGAGAGGGGAGCTGAGAACCTGGCACATCAATTAAGATAGAGTAAGTGGCTAAATTGGATTTTAGTCCATACGTAAGAAGTACTAAGATGACAAAAAAGGTACTGGTGAGATCTCTGAGAAATTAGTAGGCTGTCATCATCTTCACTAAGACACTGATGTTCCCATCAACATCTCACAACAGTCTTCTTCAGAACAATCTGCCTTTGCAGTTCTCAGTCACCAGTGTCTGAGCAGGAAGCCTGTGTATGCAGACCTGACTGTTCTTGTGTGCATGTAATCCGACAACTGTTGAAATAAGTGTTTTGCTCAGACACGTTACAGATCCTCACATACTTTGGGATGTGTACAAGGTGCAAGCCTAACTTTGACAATCCAGCCCATTCACCCACAGTCGTTTAGTATGTCTCTCTTCACCCCCCTTCCCTGTGCCTCAGCCCTACGTGAAAGCAAAGGCAACATTTGGAACTAAGCTAGCTAAAAATGATGTGGTTCATTGCTACACTCCAAGCACATGTAAAAATACCTTGCTGCTGCTGCCTTGTGACAGCAACACAGCATGTCCTAGAGGTTCATTTTAGTCTATGTGCTCTACTAGAGCATCATGTCTTTCAGTAAATGGGCAAAGTAGGATGCAGTTCTGGTCTCATCACAACATGTGTAACATCTGGGAGAACTGCCACTTGTCAAGCCAACCAGACAAAGTGAGCATTATGCTGAAATGCCATTCCTCAGCTGTTTGCAGAATTAATTTCCCTGTAGATTTTTCTAATTAGTTGGCTCTTTCCAGCCCCGTTCCCCACAGAGGAAGCAGAAAGGAAGCAAAAGGCTAGCACCTGCTCCTAAAGCTCTGGCTGGGGAAAAAAAAAAATTAAATTTAAGGATGACATATACAGTAAGTATTTAGGCACTAGAAAGTCTTCTATCCATGCAGCTGTGGGGATGAAGTAAATCTGTTTGAAAGCTTAATGGAGATTCTTCTGTGAGGAAGAATTTCCAGTGGCTCACATTCCAGACAGTTAACCACATTACTGAGGGGAAGAAAAAGGGATTTGTTCAAGCATTAGGAACTGTCTTTATAATAATAATAATAAAATAAAAAAAATAAAAAAGAAAAAAAAAAAAAAAAGGAAAAAGAAAAAAAAGAAAGAAAGAAAAGAGGGAAGAACAACACCCCCCCGCCAATCTGTAGAAAAGACAAACAGATGAATCCAGACCTGAGGATGATTCTACATGTAGCTCATTCAACTACCTATGGGTTATTTTCATTCTGTTTTTCTAAAATTTCAAATTAAAATCTGTTATTACATTGGAATGCAGCGTATGATATTATCTTAGAAGTAACAACTAACACAACAAAGTTTGTTCCTAACTAAAGTGAGTCATTGGAACAAAAGTAGTAACATGGTTATTGCTTGGAATTTACATGCAGTGGGTCACTATACAGGAAGAATACATAAGAAGTATTTCATGGAAAATAAAAGTAAGAATAAAACAGTCCAAGATAAGCAGTTTGCATTTCTGACTATGCAGGCACTTGCCCAAAACAATCTTAAATATTGAATATAAAGGAAGTTGATGATCTACTAAGGGCAGAATAAATGGTGAAAAGGACCTTCCTTATTGTGTATATTAGAATGATACGATCACATTAATAGTTTGCACTGTCTTTCCACAGTGACCTTACAAAATGGCAGACCTTACAAAGAACTAATTCTTTACAATAATATTGTAAATGCCATCTAATTAACTTAATCTGATGTATGTTTTGATCAGCACAACATGTGAATTAGGCCCAGAGATGAGCAAGAGTTATCCATTAATAAGCTAGATGGGTTATTAATCATACATTATCATCTAATTTTTGTGTAATTCCGAAGCTTCCTGAAAGTTGTTTTTTAATAGAATCAATGAGTGTGTATCAGTGCAAGTACCTGTTTGGAGTAGGGGTACATGTGATTAAAAGACTTTTTTGTTAGTAACACAATGATTTAATGCATCACGACACTGTTCCATTTTTATAAACTCATAATTTTCCAGCACAGTTTTAAATAAACAAGTGCAACAGGGAGTGTAGGTAGGAGTAAAGGTTCTGCTAGACCAAAGGAAAAAAAGGGATAACATTACCTCCCTGGGACAAATGCCCAGACCTTGCTCCCCACTCAAAGACAATTTTGAAATAAAAAGTAATGGAATAAAAAGCCGAGAAGTAAGGCAAGGCTGCTCCTCCTTCTTGGTGGCAATCTCTGGTACGCTGCTTGTCTGTGGAAAGTTAGTGTCCGAGTGGCATTTACCCATGTCATGAGGTGGTGGTAACGTATTCAAGTCAAATGTCTACAATTATTTCAAGTGGACTTCCCCCTAAGCCTACATTGCAGAGGATAATTTTAAACTTCAGCAAAGCAAAGTAAACAACACTCATTTATATTCCTCGGAAGTGGTGCAGCTAAATTAATCTGCGGCTTTGAAAACCTCCCATGATACTTTAGTCTGTCCCATTAACTGCACCTGTTCTCTTCTCCTTCCTCTTCTTTTTTGGGGGGAGGATTGAGGCATTATTTTCTCTTCAATAGCAGGTGTCTGGCTTCTTAAGGATTCATAGAATATTTTATTTCATTACTGTCTAGGCATTTCAAATGAAAAAAGAAACAAAAAACCCTCAACCCTTTATTTCCCCCTTTGACTTGAAAAGTAAATAGAGGAAGGGGAGTGTGTGCTTGGAAACAAAAATGAGTGATAACTCACAATGAAACACTAAATCTGTTCTCCACAAATAATGATCTGAATTAATCATTTTAATAGGTTTCACTTTGAAAAAAAAAAAAAGATGTATTGTTCACAGATGATTACAGTTCATAATATTTTCAGCTAAATCTGAAGTCAAGAAAACAAGCTAAGAAAACATTGGTTTGTTCAAGGAAATAACCTTTGCTTATTTACCTCACAATGAAATTAAAAATACATTTGAACTAAATATAGTTGAGTCAGTGACCTTTAAAAGCATGTTTAGGGCTTTCATATTAGTTGTGTTCTATTTTGCTTTTGATTAGTTTTGATCAGTTTATCTGTAAAACTAAAACACACAAAGAAAAAGCAAAGTCTGAGAACAGAAAATAACCATTTTCTCTGGGAAGCCTCTAACCTGTTGTAAAGAAGAATTCTGCATTTTAATGCAGCTGACTCAACCCTTCCTTCTCTCAGTTACCAAGAAAAGCAAAAAAAAAGCCAATTCCTCTACCTTGCAAAAAAAATTTAGAAAAATACTGCATAAATTGCTGAAGAGAAACTCAAACACCACAATAGTGATTCAGGAACCATCTTTTACTGACTGCCATTTTCATGCCACTATCAATTGTTGCTGTTTTTTCAGGCAGCAAAATCTCACCCGGGCTAAAAGGGAAAGGCAGGAAAAGAATGTCCTGTCCCGGACCTTGATAAAGGTCCAACAGTGGTGAGCATGCTGTAAGAATCAAAACGTAAGTTGTATGGTTTGCTGTCAGCTGGGTGACATCTTTCAAAAGCCTGGTGTTACTGCTCCCTTTCCCTTCTTCCACCCTCAGCTAACAGATTTCCTCTGCCAGCTCCAGCAGCAGCCCCCAGATGTGCAGCAGGTCCATCTCCCTCCTCTCATCACTTCTTGCTCATTCCCTCTTTCCTCAACCATCTGTTTTTCCATTTGATGACTCTGAACATGCTCTTCTGGGCTAATGTCACACAAACAGCATGTGGCCAGACCCCCCGTTCCAGTGCAGACTCAGTGACCACCTCTGTTTACCACATCTGGCGCAGCAGCCCGAGACAGGCTAGCGGGTTGCAACATGCATATGAATATCACTTTACTTTTTCGTATCCTTATCTCTAACAGCAAATCTATGCAGCTCAAGATATGAACTGCAAATGAGAGATGAGGAACTGGTTAGAGCTTATCAGGAATGATGGAATTTGAGATTCTGAGACAAAGGGCATTTGTTGTTCTTTTGTTGTTGTTGTGTATTTTTGGTGTTGGGTTTGGGTTTTTTTTTTTTTGTGGTTTTGCTTGTTTGTTTGTTTTTTTAATGAGAGGGCTGACTGATGTTTATCAGTTGACCCCTGTTTCAGGTAATGGAGCAGTTGGCAGGGAGCTGCTATTCGTACTGATTAGACTGAGATGGTATTCAGATTAACTTCTGATTTCCCCAGTATTATTTATACAAGTTCTTTACTGCTCTTAATTCACCACTTCCTGGTTTAGGAAGTGGAACTGACATCCTCCTGGAGCACTGCTACCAGCTCACCAGATTTTATTATGTGAGATGACATGATGGTCATAGATTAACCCAACCTCTTACTATTTTTCAGTAGTAAAATTAGACTCCTGTGAAATTTGCTTTCTTCTAACCAGAAGTAATGCACAACTTGATCATCTAAGAAAGATTTATGGTACTGAGACTAATTGGATATTACTTTTAACCAACATTTCTGTGGCTAAGGCAACTGCTGTCTTCTTTCAGGAATTGAATGTTTGTGTAACCAGAGCAGCTTTCAACCCTTACATGTGCTGAGAGTTTCCCCAAAATCTTCTGCTGTGGCTGGAAGAGGTTATGATATTCTTCTCTCTCCATGCTCATGGCCTGCAGTATCTTTGGGTTTCTTTACTCTTTCACCTCCTGTTATTTTGTCACTGTTTTGTCTCACTTGTCTGCTGCAAAAGATTCCTGAAGTGATCCATCAGAGAAGAAGATTCAAAACCAGTTTTCCAAAAGCTCCCTCATCGTGTCTGCAAACCTAAGCCCAAGAGACCCTGCGACTACAAGTGAGAGTCCGGACAGAACAACTAATGACTTATCATCCATGTACATTAGGATTACTACTACACCAGCAAACACATTTTCATTGACATTTCCTTTTGCACCCTGGCTATTAAACCTCATATTTCACATATCTGTATAGAGGACCAGGTTGGGTTTCCATGAATGGGACACATTATGGGGTTTTTTTTATGTTATTCAATCTCCTACAGGCTTTTATCCAAACCAAGCAACTGAAATAAAACATGGCTTCCTTCCCTGAGATGGTTTCATAGCCCAGCTCTCCAACTTTCTCCCCTACCACAAACATGCAACACAATTGTGCAACAGCCGAGGAAGGAATGGTGAGATCAGAGCCGTGACTGCAGACATCCTGACATGGGGATCTGGCAGCTATTCAACACAAACACAATTAGAGGACTTACCCTTGCGTGAAGTATTTGCTTTCTTGATAGTCACCAGCCTTAACCTCTAGGAATGCTTACGAATCAGATAGCGTTCCTTGAGGAGGGCGAGCCTTTTCAAGCTCCTCTGTCTTGCTTTAGCCAACACAGATATAAAGAAGAAAGAAATTCCACCGCATCGCACAACTTCTTTGAGTTGAAAGCATTTAAAAGAAGAGAAGAGTTGTGGTCTCAAAATCCCTGCCAAGGCTTCAAGAATGGAAGATCATATGGTGCTTCCTCCTCTTCCCCTCCGCTACTATCATCAGGAAAAAAATAATACCACAGAAGACAAACTTTGAAATTCACACCGAACGTGAAAGTAGGGGCCTTCCTGAGCCCTGCTCGTTGGCTTTACATTACAGAAGGCTTCCTTGGCAGTGGTGACACACCACAGAACGATGTCAGAGAAGCTTTGCATGCCTTAGGAGATTCATAGGATGTGTGTATCTGCATAGATCTTTGTGAGTTAGATACTAAAAATGTTCCTGATTTTAGAAAATATGGCCGAGTGTACATGGGTGTTATACAACTTAAAACTTCTGAAGTGTGATGATGCAACTATTTTGGCAGATTTATTCCAATTAGTGGTAAATCCTGGTCTTTTCATGGGGGTAGCAAAATCTTTAAAATGGCAATAACAGCTGACCTTATATAAAATATCTGCTAGCAGATAAGTAAAATATCAGCCTGCGACATCAGTTACACAGGGAAATTCTTCTAAGATGCTTGAGGATTTCAATGATCTCAAGCTACGTTGGTGTCACAAAAGAACTGGACAGAAGAAGTACCCACTGGTGTAACCCCTGGAGCATTTACATGGCAGTATGGAGGCGAAGGCTACTTAAGGGGATTCCCAGCTGGGGCAATGCAAAATGCCAACACTATCACAAGCATCACAATTAACAAAGGCACTTAACAGAGCAAATTAGCCAACCTTGGCAGAGCATCCCACTAAGGCTGTACTATTGCTAGTGCCCTATGTAACTCATTTAGTTCACTTTAGGTACCTCTACATAGTAGACACCCCACAGAAAAAAATTAGAGAGTCCAGCTAATTGGTATAATAACAAAAAGGAAAATAATACTAAAAGAAAATAAGGATAACTCTACCTCAGAAATACTGAACTGAACTTAGAAGTGCTGAACTCTGACCTGCCTGAGCAAACCCACCACTTACTCAAGTAACAGCTTCCAAATTGCACCTCCGAGCAGCAGCTGCACAGCTGCAGAAGCAACAGTTGTGCAGTGTAGCTGCCTTCCCAAGTGACTGGATACACTTTTCCATTGTTAGCAGCTTTAACAAATAACAACAATTTGAAAAGCAGTAGAAAATGCCAAAATATCCGAATCTAGTCAGAATGAGACACTCCCCAAAATATTTCTAACACTACGAAATTCCCACACACACACTTCCCCAAATATCCAGGGAAGAATTTTGCACGGTACCAGAAGAATAACAATGATGCCTCAGCCGGATATTAATTGTCACAGAGTCCTGAGTAAAGGGGCTGATTTATGTTATTAGGGTGCGTGTGAAACTACCAGGCTATGCTCAAGGGACAAACTACCCGAGAATGGTACTAAACTATTGGTACTAAAGCAGTTGCATCAAGCAAGCAAATACAGCAAATAAAACTTACTTCTGGGGTAGCTCTATTGACATCTGCACAAGCCAAAATAAAAAATTGGCAACCGACAGTGAATGGTTTCTGGTCTTGACTTTTTGTATCTCCACTAAAGAAGCACAATATAAATCTGCAACCCTGTATCCGGGCAATAATTGAAACACATCAAGAAAATGCCTGCAGTCATTCCAGACAGAAAAAAAAAAAAAAAAAAAAGAGATTTCAAAATCTATCAGTGCTTATAAACAAGGATGTTACTTTCCCCTTTCTTATCCAGAACTGCCCTTAATTGAAAGGATCAGTATCTAAAGCAACTGGTGCTGCCCTGCACATGATTCCCCTTTGCACCTCTTCCTTCTTATTTCTTCAGTGGTTTTATTAACATTAGTGACTTATCTAAATATTAGAATGCTTGGCTGCTTGGAAGCTTATCAACGGCAAATTTTATGGGCTGTTTAGTGATGGAAACAGGAGGAGTTGGAGCTCTCCCCCCTCCAGCTACCTCGATATGGAAGTCTTCAAGAAGCCATGGAATGTGCTCTCTGGTATTTTTGGTATCTTTAAAGTGTCAAGAGTGCAGAATTTCTCTTGTCAGTTGTCACAGTGTGACTCACAATTAGAGCCATCTGCTCTGCATTCACCTCCCCAGGGGCACCGCTCGTTTTTCACCAGCTTCCTGTTGTTGACAGCACAGTTCCTCCCTGTATCACTCTCCACCAGCACCCATGCTCCTCACAGACAGTTGCGACAGGCTTAAGCAGATTTCCCTTGGGAAAGCCTTTACCCTTGTTTTGCTATTCACTGGGAAAAATACAGACTGCTGAGAAAGGTCTGAAGGCAGAGGCTGGGTTTCTAAAGGAACTGAACAAATTCCATTGATTTTCTTCTGCTTGTTTGTCTCAGGAGGACCCCAACGTTTTTAGATCTCTTTAAAAAACCTCAGCGGTTCTCTACTTGCATTTTTATTTCAAGCAGCAGAGCAGCTTGAAAAATGAAAAATTATTTGTGCTTTTCCAAATAATTGATGGAAATGGATGACTAATACTATCTAAATATTAGTCAATTAATTTTTCAGATACTAGAAATAAATTCAAATAACCAACTTCAGATGAGGAACATGCTGTTTTCCTTTCCTGCTTCACCCAATTGAAAGAAACAGTTGTGCTATGGATTTTTCACACCAAATGCTTAAACTGAGTGAGGCTAAGCACCCCAAGCACTATGCTTGGATTAATGGCTGGACCATGCAGAAATACCACCTAGGCTGGGTAAAGCCAGCTGACCTGAAGCATAGATGTATGGTATAGATCTACCTATGGCATTTTGCCTTTGCACCCCTGTGGGCTGGAAGTGTTATCGCTTAGGCTCTGATGAGTAGGAACTACAAGAGTTGGCTGCCTGTAGAAGAAACTGAGAGACAATAGTATGTTTATACTTTCAAGAATTCCTACATTAAGGGCTACATCCATTTAAGGCCTCAGGAGGCTACGGATATGGGGACAGAATACCTAATCTTTTAGGTGCCTCTCTGCTGGGTATAAGGTACACAGGGGTGAAAGCCTATGCTGCCAATGCAATGAATGCAGAGCACGAATGGCCATCTCAGAACAGGAATGAAAACAGGCAACTGGTTACTGGCCACCTCCTCACTGCTTGCCAAACTGAAGTAAGAGAAAAACAGATTTGAGATTCTGCTTTCCTGAAACTATCTCCAGTCCTGCAGGAGCACAAGGTCCTTGATACCATCAGACACCATAGTCACAGTTCCCTCTTAGGCCTGGGTTTCATCATATACTTCTCTGTTACGTCTACTGCATCAGGAGCAGCCTAAAAGAAAATTCAAATAGTCAACATAAAATGCTCCTCCCATAACAGGACACAAATTGTACGCAGATAACAATTTTGTCAGAGCCTTTAGGGCAGCTCCTGAGCCCTGTTCCTGGCCTGACACTGGCAATAACTGCTAATGTCTGTTGTGCTCAGAAATGCTGAATAAACTGATAAATCATCTTGGTTTGTACCACAGCCTAGCAATAAAGATTAGCTGCATAACTTCACTGTGATTTGCTGGGATCTTTCCAGAACCAGTGGTTGGCTTCTTCCAGGAACAGACTCTCTTATATATTCACATCCCTCCAAACAGAAGTTTAGCAGAGTTCAGATCATGATGCATCTACATGCGTTCAGTCACATCACATCAATACGATGCACAGAAGCCTTTCATTTGCCTTCTAAGTGAGGACAGCATCACAGATGAAATATTTCTCACTGACCCTGGTCTTCAACACAAAACTGAACTTCTCTTTGCTATTTCAACATTCCCTTCACCAAGATTGTATTTAAGGTCAACACAATTTGGGCCCTGGATCCACACAGCTTAAACTATTCAGAAAATATGAATCCCTGCCAGTTAAATCAAGAAAATATGTTCTAAAGAAAGATAAAACACATCCTCTGTTTAAAAGCACATTTCCAAAAAGCAACTCTAAACTCCTCTCATAAAACTGTTATGAAATCCTTAGTTCCTCCAAACATGAGGAGAACCCTCTGCAGACTAGACGATTAGTTCATATTTGTTGGGTAATCTAGTAAACCCAGATGGGGAGAAATTGGAAAGAAAGAAAGACAAAAAAGTAGGATTCTTTCAGTGTTGCCTCAGATTGCTCAACTATTATACAGCCCAGACACACATCTGTATCGAAGGTTTTCAATATTCCACATCTGAGTTCTTATCAAAATCAGCATTTGCTGAAAGCATGAGAACCTGGATTGAAATAGATCTCCCATTTGTAGGATCGGTTGTGGAGCTGCTACTACAAGGCCTGAAAATGCATTTGCCACTCAAAAATTATTGTTCTTGTAGACCAATGTGCAATTCTATAGCAAATTCTTGTTACAAATTATAAACCTAATGGTTTGGCTACCTATTAAACACAACCTTCTTAGACTGAAGGACTCTTTCTGATAACTGTTAAGTTGTACTTAACATTCAATGCAAATCAAGGTTGGGTGTTTTCCAAAAATCCTCCCTGCTCAACCTTCTTATTCTTCTTTCCAAGCCTTACTTCTTCTTACTTCTTACTACTTCTTTCCAAGTCTTACTGTGGTAACATCCTCCTCATTTACCTGTCTGAAGGCTGACTCAAAATGACTGTGAAGACATTCTGCCATTTACAAGGTTAGCAGAATTTGATATGACAACCTACTCCTCCAACTTCATTCTTAAGTTTCCTGCTCATTATACCTGTAGCTTCAGCCCATTCACTATAGCAGTGTCCAAGCACTTTAATTATGGACCATAATCAAAGCTACATAGTTAAATAGCCTGTTCTTAGCAAATAAAGCTATGTTTGTACCTGAGGTCATACCTGCCACAACTTGCACATTTTAAAAGTAACATCCAGTCATAAAAACTAAGATGTACTTTGCAATTTAATGGAAATGCACTCAGTTAATGGTGCTTTGCAGAAGAGCAAAGTGGTAATGAGGTCAATTTAAAAAGCAAAATTATACTGAAGGATTTCTCTTTTCAAGCAGAAACTAATATATAAAATTATTGTGATGGAAGGAATCTGGTTTTACACTGAAAACCTCAAGCATTACATCACAGATAGACCTGAGGCCTTGCATTTTAATAACTAATTTCATGAAAGATCCCAAGAGCAATCACAAGAGCTAGTCCAATCCATGGGCAGTTAAGCAGGAGAAAGCATCAATGCACTTTAGCCTTTGAGTGTGCTGCAGGACAGGGGAGTTTGGTGCTAAACGACAAATTGAGTTAGAAATATTTGAGCCATAAACCATAGTAAATCTTTTAGCACTTGAAACACTATGTGACACTCCAAGCTGAGAGCAAATGAAGTGCTAGTCTATGCATGTTTAAAATGCATGGAGGCTGTGTTTACTGGATTATCCATTTCTTTAACTATCTCTCCTTGAGGACCCTTCACAAGCTGTTGTCCAAAGTCCCACCAAAGGAAACCATTTACATGCTCCACTAGCATGATTTAAGGGGATTAAATATCTATATATATATATATGACCCTGAAAGCAAAATTATTTAGGTTGCAAAGTCAAGGACAGCTAAATTAGGAAGTGGCAGATTTATGTGTGCCTGTATAACCTCTACTCAGTCCTCTTGTAGGTCCTGTGCCCTGAGTGAGACAGAGGTCCTTTGGAAAAAATAGTATGTGATTATGCAATTAAAGACTATATCCTAATACAGAAAGGAGATGAATTAAGGTTCTGTTGGTAGCTACGAATAAGATGTTTCCTAACATTTAAGTTCTGAGCTTTGCAACCTCAGCACAGAATTTCTGTCAGGTGACATCTTCAGATGGCTTTTATATATAGGTGAAAATGAATTCTAGTGTGATTAATTGCCACAGAACAGCTTTCTATTTACTGGAGTTGGAGTATTAGGAGTCACCTGGAATTCTTCCTTAAATGGGATGAATCTCTAATGGCCCTGGAGCAGAGTTGGCAGAAACAGTGTATAAAGTTGGTTCTTCCTCCCTTATTTTCTGGCCAGTGTTGTGATCAAAATAGAAGTGACAACACTGAAACCGAAATTATTGCTGCCCTGATCTGAATCACACCACGTGCATTTTGCTGCTTTCCTTAATTGCTCGTTATCAAACTAGATTCATAGCAATATGAACTGTTTCTTCCCACCCAGTTGTGAGAGCCTGCTCAGAATTCCTAAGAAAGATTCATATTGACAGGAACCTTAAGTATTACTACCAAAAGCCTCCTGATCAACAGGATCACACAGATACTGGAAGGAAGAGGTCTGAAGAAGCTGCCACCAACCTTCCAAGTCCTTCTGGGCCTGTTCTGTTCTGACATGATGCCTTCATAAGAGGGGAGAGCACAAACCTTTCTGCTACTTTCATTCACCAAGAAACTGCTTGCTTCTCTGCTAAAAGTATCAAGCAGAAGCCAGCATAAACTTTGAACTGAATTTAGGTCAGTGTAGTTCTTGTTATTTTAATCTCTCGTCTTTGTTTTATGGATTTAGTCAAGGAAATCAAATATTAAAAAAGCATGTTACATGCAACACTATCTGAGATTGTAAAAGTGCCAAACTAACGAATGAAAACTTACTATAAAATTGGCCACACTGTGTAAGTATATGAAGGTATAAAGTCATCACTTTACAGAATAAGAGGCATCGAAGTTGCAGAAAGTCATGGCTTTTCATTTCCTGACTTTTACACTTCTAGAACCTTCTTCTGCATATGTGGCATTTTTGGTTGAAAATTAAACACAGAGACTATGTATTCTGAGTCATATGAACAAAAAAATGTCTCTTGCTCTGGATCTTAAATGTCAAGCAATTTCTAGCCAGGAATAAATATTTACTTACAGATTTTAAATACTTTAAAAAAAGAAAAGAAAAAAAAAAAAAGGGGGGGGGGGGGTGAGGGGGGGGGCTGCCCAGGGC